>JASXSY010002528.1:0-138468 GCA_034509805.1 Sipha maydis | reverse complement strand
TAAGTTTTAATATTTAAGTAACATTAAATATTTCCAACTATAAATTATCTATTGTTTAATTTTATTATATTATATTACAAGTATTAATGTAATTATAATGATTTTAAAACTAGTTCTCTAGTCGTTTGAAATGGATAATAAACTTAATTTTGTCAAAAATAAAAATTAATTGTTGCAACTACTGTTGTAGTTTCTATTTTTAATTATTAATGCTATATTATTTTGTTTTATTGAACTGTTCATTATTTAAAAAAATATTTATCTAAAGTTTTTACTTTTTAATATATATATATATATATTATATTATATTCTAGCTGATGCCGTGCACTTTGTTGCTCGTTAAATATACCAACTCTATATAACTCAAACTTTGTTCAATTCATTATTTAATATTCGGTGGATGATGTTCTAGATTTATCTTAAGTTTTCTGTTGCCAGGAATAAAAATTCTGATTCGCAGCAGTATATTATCAGGTAGGCAATCTACATGCGTTAGATCGCAGACCTGGTGCTGTTTGTACGTAAGTGTATGATTTAACTCTAATAAAGTATCAAAGTTATACCAAGTTTGACATAATACGGTCGATTAATATAATTTTAATATAATATGATTTTGAATGTAGAATTGTATTGTTGACCATTTGCATTAGTATTTCGAACTATTTCTGTTGCTCCGAACAATGTCATTTGAAAACATGAGTTGAATGTTCTAATTGACTTCAGGAACACGTTAGAATCTGGATCTGTGTCGATAAGTAAAGCGGTTCAGGTGGTGTTTCAATTTCAGGTAGTTGCACCTTTCCTGACGCGCAACACAACCCGACTGGCTCATTTTTGAATTTGAGAGCATAGCAGTACGGGCATTCCTTGTCCATAGCACAAATTATTACTTTTGAATGAGCATAATATTCAATATCGGGCTCATATTGGAATGCTAGACGCAGGAATGAATCAGATATAAATGCTCGATGTACCTGTTGGCGTTGTTGGTCATTTGTTCTGCGTGAGTCAACTACGAATCGACGCGCTTGTTTATGCTCAAATTGTCGTTGTTCATTCCGTTCTGCACGTGCCTCTTGTGATTGAGATTCACGCAATTGCGTCATACTCATACGAACATTCGCACTATCGGATTGGCATTGTTCGTCTGTTCTTTGCGCTCTTCTATTTCTCATGTTTGTAGCTGCATTTGTTCTAAGACAAAAATTGGCATTCTGGCGTCAGGGCATTTTTAATGACACAAACAAATAGAAAATTTTCAAAGTTATTTTGTTTTTTTTTTTTTTGGTTACCTAGCAACGTCGGGTAATTCATTATATTAATTGTATATATTACCAATGGCAACCATTAATAAATAAATGTTATTCTCAAATCGTTTAACCCCCATAGCAACCATTTATAAACAAAAATTTCTATCGTAAATCTCAAAATTCCTGTTTGAGCAATTCCCGGGGGTGGTCAATTCCCTTTTTAAATTAGCCTTAAACTTATTCTCAGACTTCCCAAATATACACAGAAAATTTCATAAAAATCGGTCAAGTCGTTTCGGAGGAGTTCGATAAGTAACACTGTGACACGAGAATTTTATACATCAGATATAGGTATACGTATTTCTTATTCTTCTTCTGTATACGTATTTATTATATATTATATATTATATATATATATATTGTGTTTTATTTGTGAGAAAAATCAACAGTGGGATTAACAGTTTCTTTCCCATTCACCATATAATTAATTTAATTATCTATGTAGCCATACAAAATAAATAATAAATAAACATTTTCTATGTTACTCGAAATTAATTTATCCATTCTGACGAAACATTTTAAATATATTATGATAATTAAATCAAATATTTGAATTTGAATACTATATAGCAATAATTTTTTAGATGTGGCATTTTGATTTGACAATATCAATTGTTATTTTTAAAGATTATATATATTTTGAATTAAATTTGGTTGTGTCAATATCACTGGCTAGTCAGACATTAGTATATTGCGAATAAGTATTACCATTGTCCTGCAGTTTTAATTCTAATTAAATTAGAGAAAATTAAAAAAATTTAAAAATTATTTAATTAAAAATTAAAAATAATAAATAAATAAAAAGTTTTGATTTATCAAATATTTTTCTGGATTATAATGGAAATATATGTGGAAATATTTAGAAAATGTTCTTGACCCTTATTCATAGGAATTTAAATTTATTGCATATGCAGGCATTGCTATGAGTAATTAGTTGTTTACCATTATATAACATGTAGCTATTTTGGGCTAAAGATAATTTTTATTTTGTGCTAATCAATACAATTTTATTAAATTAATGTTTTATACATTTTTATCAAAATTAAAGTGCTATGATTTTACTAGCAGTATATTTTTATACATACAGATAATGGTTAAAATATACTATATATTCAATGTAGTTAATCATTATTTAATCTTATTATTTTTATTGAAATTTGTCTGACAATTCAAGTATTCAATTGAATGATATTTATTGAAGTGCATTTGGATACACAATATTTTTTGTTCTTCTTTCTGGTGCGTACACAAATGAATCAGAAGGTTTTCCGACGCGTTAGCATGCCACATACACTCAGCTGTCCATGTGAGAAGTATGGATTTTCCAAATTCAGTCCGTACACTTGTAGTAAGTGTCCTTGTGCTTTGTTGATCGTCATTGTAAAGGCGAGTCTCACTGGAAACTGCAAACGTTTGAATTCGAAAGACATATCT
Source organism: Sipha maydis (assembly GCA_034509805.1). Taxonomy (NCBI): domain Eukaryota; kingdom Metazoa; phylum Arthropoda; class Insecta; order Hemiptera; family Aphididae; genus Sipha; species Sipha maydis. The sequence continues at coordinate 135,724 of JASXSY010002528.1, read as the reverse complement.
GTTGGAATTATTGGGATGCGTGGCAACAGTAGGTACATCTTCACCTTTAAACTTTCCGTTTAAAATTGTAGCTTCGACAATGTTGTTATCAACATTTTCATTGAAAACCTGGTACTGATGCAATCTTGGTAGATTGTTATTTCTTAGAAGGATGATGGGCACGCCGAATTTCAATGTTAGAACGTGCGGTGGCAAGTTTGACAACTTCGTCTTGATTCATTACGGTATCGATGGACTGGTACGTTGTCGTGTCGCCTTTCGTTTAGATTGATGATATTGGTTGTATTTACATCATAATTTTTGGCTGCTAATATATTCCGTGCATTGAGTCACTGACGATTTCTGTAATTTAGTGGTAGATTTGGGAAAACTGTCAATTAACATTGGTCGTTGCTGCTATTTTACAGAAATTTGTTGGTAATGTGATGTATTTTGTTAATTTTTCGATCTCTAGTTTCCCATTCCCCATTTCCAGCAATTGTTTTGCGAAACCATCTGCTGATCCATCATTTTGTAGATGAACACGCATGTTTGTCTGCAGGTTCAATTTATGTACGTGTTGCCATAAAACTGATGATTTAAGATAAGCATCAGCTGGTATAAAACGTGTTATAACTGGTTGTGATTGTCGAGAATTAACAGACAATAAAATGAATGCGCCACCGAAGAGCTCTTGATTTCCCCGTCCGTATCGAGCATGAAGTTGTCAATTTCCAATCTTACATTTCAGTGATCAGTTGTTTCAGATGAACGCCATCGAGCGCTACCTTCTCTGTTAGTTTCAAATCTTGCATCTCGTTGCTCAGTTGTGTCAGATGAACGGAATCGAGCTTGACGTTCTCTTGCGATTCTGAATCTTACATCTCTTTGCTCGATTGTTTCTGAAGCTCATATTGACATTTTCTTTCGTGCTTGAGGCGTAGAACTACCGGTCGATCTTTTTTTAGGAAGCATAACTGAATATATACTGCGTATAACTGCATTAATATATATAAAAAAAAAAAAAAACACAAATAAAAAGTAAAAACACAATAAAAACTTTTAATGTTATAGACGCACGTGCCACGGAAATAGATAACAAAAAATAATAACAATAATAACAAATAGTAATAAATTGAGGGATAATTTTTTTCGCACTAATTATCATTATTATTAAAACCAATAGCAATATTTATAAATAAAAATTTCCATCCTAAATCTCAAAAATTCTGTTTGAGCACCTCTCGGGGTTGGGCCTATCACTTTTTAGTTAGCCTATCTCTGCTCATAGGTCTTATATATCTCTATACCAAATTTCGTCACAATCAATCCAGCCGTTTAGGAATGCATAAAGGACAAACAAACATACAGAAATTTATTAATATATATATATATATATATATATATATATATATGGAAATTTTATTGGATGTTGGAAAATACCATAAGAATTTTGAGAAAGAATGTCTCCAATCAGCTGTCATTAGTTTTATTGCCCTTATGATATTTAGTATTAATTTTTGATTGTCAATTTGATCCTTTTACAAAGTTTTGGTTAATGATGACCTAATTTTGTTTTAAAAGTTTAATTGAATTGAAAAACTTATATTGGTAATTTATTGTTTCTCGTTACTGAGAATTGTATGTTTGGATTTGTATATTGTTGACATAGGTACCTGTTAATCATTAAGTACCACAGAATTCTATATTAGACTTTTTAATTATATGTTTAGGCTGATAATTTAAAAAAAAGTGATTTCTTTGGTTACATGTAATGTATAAATACTACCACGGTAAATTTTTTCATATTTTGATTCAAACTATTTTGAACAAAAATATTTTTATTTTTTTAATAAAAAAATTAATTGGTTTTTTTATGGAATGATAAAGATTCTGTGGACTCTGTATCCTCAACCAACTTGGACATTCTATTGTGGTCTCGGCCTATATACGCCATTTATTGTAAGATAAAAGCATCATCCATCAGCTTGTTAATTCCTTGATAATCTTTTAATGTTGTAGACCATATTTGTGAGCTATGGTTCATTCGTCCCAAATGATAATTTCACATGCTTTTAGTACCTAGGTAATTGTTCCTGTCCTAATCTCCAAGTTCTTATTTGTGTGTTTCCTGATATTTTGCAGAACATTTATTGATTAGTCAATAGTTCTTGAGATTTTGTTATTACTCCATTCAAATTTCATTTTATTTTTCTGTATAATTGTATTTTTTTAAATTTAAATTTGTATTTCTATAGATATTATCTTGTTTATTATTTTGAGTTTTTTAGGATCAATTTATTTAATATGAAAATGAATTAGTATTTGATGTTGTAGGTATATTAAAATGTTATCCATTCAAGATGATGAATGGAAGTGTATACCGGTAGAGACAGCTGACGAAATAATTTTATTCGGAGATATGATTGAATGTAAAAAATTAAAAAATTGGAATCGTTGGTTGAAAATAAGAAAGAAACAACATAAACACCTTGGTTTAAAGGTTAATATTTCAATATGTAAGTAATACTCAAATTTTTTAAATTAAAAGTGTATTTTATAGGTGTGTCGTAGTTCTACATCATTATTAATGAACGAATCAGACAAATTCAGATCAAAATTAGAATGTAAATGGATGAATGATATAGCACTGAAGATGAAAATCAATAGTGAATATAACAGAGATTTTCCTTATTCAATTTCTAATGAAATAAAAAACTTTACTAGTATACTCATACCAGATGTGATACGTATTGAAAAAGGATTATTAAATTCAGGGAGAAATGTACAGTGTAATTCAGAAGTCAAAACAATTAATAATTTGTTTCTGTCTAATGAATTAAATACTTTGAAATGTTTAATACCTTTTGAAAGTTCTGAAAAATTAGTTGTTATAGGGGAAAATATTCTTAAGAAAACTATGAAACCTAAATTTGATTACAATGTTATTATACCTTCGATTAACATTGAACCTCCATTGAAAAATGAAATATGTGATCATAATGGTCTAATTGTTGTTAGAATTAATGATTTTGTTGTCAAATCAATTAATAACACTTATGAATGTGAGACATACAAATTAGAAAAAATACCAAAATCAATAAACATTTCTAAAGTAAATGAGGACGTCTGGGATGAAATTATTATAGAAAACAGAGGTCAAATAAGTATTAACTATAAATGGATAAAGCAAGACTATTCTACAATAGAGTATGATTGTATTTTAAAAGAACAATCAGTGGGATGTTTTTATTTTGACACTAGGTCAAGTGTCCTTGGTCCCGGTCAAATTAAACATTTATCGGTGTTATTCAGACCAACATCAATAGGACCTCACAAAGAAATTTGGTTTTGTCAGTTAAAGATGTTTGGAAGATTAACCCATATAGCTCAAATTGAAGTACCTTTACAGGGTTGTGCTCTTTTCGGTGGTGATGACATAACAATTACCATAAATGACGTATGTTTAATACTGCAAAATATCATTCTAGTTATGTATATCTATTTAGTTTCATGTCCAATGATATACAACATTTATTGAAGGAGATTCATAAAAAATTTACAACTGTACTATTTATACCATAATCATCCGGTTAACAGGTTAATAGCCTACTTATTACGATATTTGCCCATTGCGCTAAACCAATATAATCTCAAAATAAATATTTTAACTAAAAGCTTTCATTATTTAACTAGTTGTAATGTAATTATTGCCACCAAACAATTAATTATTTTAACATAATGAACAATGATATAAATGTTGATTAAACCATTGAAAAATTATAAACTTTTTTTGATATTTTAATTAAAACATGACTGGGAAGCAGGGGGTGGAGTGATGGGGCGGTCGATCCCCCCTCGTGAGACTGACTGATTTACATAGTAATTTTGTAATTTATAATAAATTAAATTTTTTTTTTAAATCAGTGGATAATCCGGATATCTAGTTATTATCAATACGTATTTGCGATCATAGAATATACATATACTAATATTTTGTAAAGGAGACAATTCTAAATTCCAAAATATGAAAACAAAAATGGTTCTACACTTTGTATATGAATTCTTAACTAAGAAATTTATAATTATGTAGATACTAATATTATGATCTTATATCTTTTATCTTTTTTAATTAATTAGTTACTGTCCTTTTAGCAGGCTTATTAATTAATAGAATGCCCTATGAAAATAATTCCTAATTAAATAGTATTTCACTAGCCTTCGCTACTGTTGGACCTAAATAATAATTTATTTTGAAAACTTTCAGCTACAAAATATCATATTATCTGAAAAAAATATGCATGTTAAATCAATCAACCAAATTGTTAAAAATAATTTTACTGAAAACAAGGCTGCCGTAATTAAAAAATATCAATACCATAATGATAAGATGAAACATCTATATTGCATGTTAAAAACAGAAAACTATTTAAGTATTGAAGAATGTTTGTGTCATTGTATGGGACTTGAAGAATCTTTCAGAGAAAAATTTTTGGATATTATTAGCCACACAGCTGTAGTTTTACTTAAAAGAGAATTTATTCTCAAACGCAGTGATATTACTCAATACGAGTTAAATGCATATAAAACTATATACATAACAATGGATAATATCGATTTGATATTGCATACGTATGAATCTGATTATGATGAAGTTGAACAAGAATCTAATAACAACTTAATGGACCTAAATCAATCAATGATTTCGGGTAGGATCCTGTAATTTTACTATAAACCTTATGAAATCAAATTTTAAATTATCTTATTTGTTAAATACCTATATCAATCAAAGATATCCTGGAAATTTAAATTTTAGTATATTCTAAGGCATCTACCGTCTTCTTATTGGTTTATGAAGTTTACAATTTTAAATGATAAATTTTTCAAAATGTGATTTTAGTGCTTTTTATTTATTTTCTAGTTTATACAGAATTATAAATACTATAAAGCACATGTAAATATGTTTATATATACATGTAATATGTACATGTATATATGTTTATATACATAACACATGTTTTATAATTGTTTACCTCTGATATCCTAATGAAAAATTGAAATGTCTTTAAGTAATCTTAAATTTTAAATATGAGAACTAAAATACAGTAAATTATTGTAGTAGATGATTTATAATCTATTTTGCTATTTACTTATTAGTTACGTATCATAGTTTCCTATTAGTTTATTATATTATATTAATTTAAAGTATTATTTTGCTTCAAGTTATAGATCTTTATTCAAAAACATACCAAGTCAACCATGGTTTCAATCTCTAAAAATGAGCCGCGCTACCATAACTAAATATACCAGATTACGTACCGGCCATAGTCTACTACCTCACCATTCGTTTAAATTGGTTCTCAACAACAGTCCATTTTGTCCCTTACCCAATTGCGGTGGAGAATTTTGTGATTTTCAACACTTACTTTTAAATTGTTCATCATTATCTATACAAAGAAGGACGTTAAAAAATCTGTTTTCCACTCTAAATATTAATTTCTCTCTTATCAACGCCCTTTCAACTAAAAATATTAGGCTAATTATACACACACTAAATTTTATAAAACAAACAGGTCTTCAGATTTAAGAGTGTGAGCTTTACAATGATAATTCAGTTTAATGTATTTTATTGTATTTATTGTATTAATTTTTAAATGTAATTGTCGAGATATAATAATTATTAATTAATATCTCATTAAATTAAAAAAAAAAAAAAAAAAAAGTATTATTTGTAAGGCTTATGTGAAAAAAACAGCTGATGGGAAGCCTTCTTGTAGCTTCATTGACTACACCACTGGTCCTTAATATTAATATAGTCGACTTTCAATATTTCGTAGTTATAACTACGAATATAACACTATAGTGGGAAAAGTTTCGAATTACTGAGGGTTCGAATTGCTGAATGGTTCGAAATATCGAGAGGGCAAAAATAAAATGTTTATTATTTATTATTTACTTAGTAACTACATACCTTCTAAATTTAATAATACAATTGTGTATATGTTTTTAAAATTAAAATTATTATTTTTTTGAAAAATCTATTATTGTATTCTGCTTTATTGGACTTAACTTAATTTGTTCAATACTATTTTCTAAAGTAAACAAAGCTTCGAAAATCTCATACTTACTGACTGAAGCGAAAATTTACATAATTTTTCCAATGATGAGCTGGCTTCCTTAAAGTTACAAGAGGTAGAAGGTCTGTTTTATCTTCAACGTCTTCATCAATGCTTAATGTATGGTCCTAAATCTCAAAGTCAGATAGAACTGGCATAAATAACCCCATACAACATCTTCATCGATATTGACGTAGTCAGAGAAATTTACATGTTCTTGACCTAGCAGAAAATTCCATTGTATCGGTTTAATATTTAACTGGTTATTATATGTTTTTTCTAATTTTTACAGTAAATCCCGATTTTTTAAAACACTTGAGAATCGCAGAAGTGGCCCCTTTTTTCATGCCTTGTCAACAGGCACGTAACCAGACACATTTCTATAAGGGGGCCAATATTTTTTGGCCCCTTTTTGTTTTTTTGCAACCAATACCATTCCTCTCCTTATTAGACAACAGGGCCCCCACAAAGGGGGGGGGGTCAGGAGGACCCATGGTACCGGGACCCGGCGTTCATGCAAATAATTACTTCAAAAAAAATTAGAAAAATGTTTCCAATACATTTTTTCCAGGATGCCGTGAGCCTATTGTGCAAACATCAAAGCGGCGTCGCGACGCGTCGTTAATAATTAACAATTATTGTTAACATACATTTTAAGTTTGTACTATGTACGTAATATTACACATGTTTTCAATTTATAAAGGACACCTATACATTTGTTGATATTTTATTTTTTAATTATACCTACTCCTATATAATCTATATATAAAACTAATATTTAGGGTGTATTCATATCGAAAAATTAATTGTTATTTAAGAGGGGCCCAGCTTTAGTTCTGTACCCGGGTCAAAAATATGATGTAGGGGGCCTGTTAGACAATAACTAATATCAATGTGCGTTCGATACCCGTATTTGGAATACCTAGTTTTCAATCTATTAATAGACATATTATTGTCCATCTTTTATTATTGACGAATATTTATAAAATAGTAGGTATCTCGGAATTTTTGTTATACGATCGTTAACTATATGGAGTACCATATAATATACATTTAGAATTTAGCCGGTTTGGGACAACTATATATTATACACCATAATATTTAAAAATAAAAATCAAGGGGGCTAGTCCGGGGCCACTGACATTTCTTAGGGGGCCGGGCCCCCTAAGGCCCCTCCCTTGACGACGTGCCTGCTTGTCAACTAATATCATAGCTGTAAATAGACTTATGTTAGGCGTTTATTTATTTTCAATACATTCCAAATAATTTTTTTCAATTTCTTGGCGGCAAAAGGTTTTATTAATTATGCTTTTATCAAGTAGTTGCAACTTCGATGTGGTATTTGGAGGAAAAAAATTCAAGTTCTATATAAAATAAAGGTAGGGGGTTGTTGTGAACTGTACTGTTGTCCACAAACAGTAGAATGTTGTGTTTCTGTTTTTTCATATCCGTATTGGGTGAAACCAACCATTTATTAAATAACATTGTGGTCATATGTTTGAATGGTAAGTTACAGGGAAACAATGTATGCCCTTAAAATATCTAGGATTGGCAGCTTTTTCTATAAGGAGTGAAGTTAACTTTTTGGAGCCGTTCATATTTACTCCAAGCTATCTTTATTAAATTTTCCTACGTGACAGTTTTCCTCTAACGCCTACTAACGACAAATTTCTTAATCAGGCCCTGTATAATGTAATCGTACTTATAATAATAAATCGATACTTATCGGAAGTAATAAGTTAAATTTATATACAGCTTTAAACACAATTATATAGTAAACTATTAACGATAATCGATAATATTACAATAAATTTAGTGAATAAACTTTGAATTGTCGAGCGTTGGCGGCTAATTTTTTTTGAAATTTTTCTTCGAATTGCCGAGTTTATTTAAATGTATTGTGTTTATTCGAATTACTACGAGATTTGTATGGGAACAAGCAATTACTTTGAATTACCGAAAGTTTCGGATCAACGAAAGTTTAAATTACTGAGAGTCAACTGTAATTAAAGTTTATTTATAGCAGTTATGGAATATTATGTATAATAAATTGTTATTGGATAATTATGAATTTGTTTCTTGATTTAGTCTAGTTTATTATTTACTAACATTATAAAATGTATTTTAGTTAAATATTATACTATTTTTTTTTTATTACATTATGTAAGAAATTATTTATAATACTAAACTCATACTTAAATATATATTTTAGAAAATGACTCGTCGATTGATTCAACTATAGATCAAATTACTGCTGATAATTACTCTATATTAAGAGAAGAATGGCATGAACTTATAAAACCAATGATTTACAAAAGGTTAGAATGGGCAGTTACAAGAATTATTGATTATAATAATCAGTGGTTAGAGTGCAAACACAATATATGAGATTAAAAAGAATAAATGAAAACATTTTTAGTAGTTAATAGGAAAAAAATAAATAAAAATAAAGAATATAAAAGCATTATGTGACAAAAATAATTGTGTTTTTTTGAGTAATCCATAATTGACTTGCAAACTAATAAAGAACAGTTCAAAGGTGGTTGTTGCCTCATTAGTCGGTAAAATACAATTATATTATACAACTGGATAGGATATTATTTTTTAACTTGTTTATGTACGATAAATAAATATACATTAATCTGACTACTAACAAGAAACACAAACAATTTTAGACCCAAAATATAATATTTTTTATCAATTCCAAATTTTCTGATGAAGAATAAAAGTATTTGATATCAAATGTCCAACTAATTTTTAAGATGATATAATCAAAAATATATTTTATAAAACACTGATCTAGACTCTAGACAAAGATTGTTGACTCATTTAGTTTTTTTTTAACGCGCCATTAAATTAGTGCCAAAACTGTCATTGCCATAACCTAGCGACGTTATTTGTTTCGAGTATTTCGCCTAAAACATATGTAAGCTGATAAGGCCTCAATTGATAACAGTGAATTTTCATTTTATGTCAATTACTCACTACTCTACAGTCTGAATAGTTATTCGGATGGTAGATATAGTTAAAATTCGTCAGTTCTCATTTAACCGCCTTTAAATTGCACTAATTGTATTTGCTTGCTGTTGACTCTAATCATTTATTTGTTTTTTATAAATACTATTACGACTTAATTATTAATTTTATTGTTTAATTCCTTGTAAATTTTTTGAATGTATCAATAGTTATGATAGGGAAATTGAAATGTGCTTTAGTGTTAACCATCCTGTTTTGGAATTGTATTGATGGTAAGTTATACTTTTTGTCTATTTCTAAATTAAAAGGCCTTCTATTATAATTGATAAACTTAATAATGTATTTTTTACCTGTTATTTTTTTTATGTTATGTTTTAGTTGATGGTTATCAGAATGATTATCAATTATTATTAAAAGACAATGGTCCAGTTACTACAGGCTCAACTGTCACTTTGAATGCTACTATTGTTGACTCTAGAGGAATATGTGTTAAAGGAACCCTGACTTTTCGTTATGAAGATGATGCATTCTCAAAACATACTTTTCAAGTAAGTTGTATAAAATAAAAATTTTTAGGTTATAAAAGTAAAATTTTAATAAAATAGTTAAACCGAAGTTGTTTAAGTAATGATATAGTATGGATATAGTGTGTATATATCTATATATACATCATATTTATATTTAGTATAAAGAAAAGTTGTGTATTATGTCTGTACATGATTTTCTCAAAAGTTATTGAATAGATTTAATTTTAGTTTCTAGTTATGACTAGTACTTTAGAGAAAAGGTTTAAGCGTATAATTTTCCACAGTGAAACTGTGCCACAAAGATATTACTTCTCCTTGTATTTATCAAACTTATTAAATATATGGAAAAAATTTAGATAATAAAAAAATATCTAGTAATTTTGTTGTTTAAAATTTGATACTTATTATTTATGTAATAATTAATTTAAATATATTTTGATAGGAAAAATAAATTATATGAGTATAATATAGTTACAATTATAAATTATATTACAAAAAAAAAAGATTTTTTCTTGTATAAGTAATTTATTTTTTAATAGCTTTTAAAACATAAATTTATTTTATAAATAATAATTTTTATGTGTATTTTTGAAAAAAAAAAAATTATAATTTTATTTATTATATTTAGAAGGTTATTAAAAACTGTGAGGCAATATTCTACATACCATTTGAGACAACAATTGGTGCTTCAAGTTATAGATATCAAGTTGATGTTTTATTGGAATTATTGCCGTTTATCAATCGTCCTATAGCCAGTGGTCGTGGAGAGTTAACTGTTACAGGTTAGAAATTGTTTTTTCTTTTGAAATCCAAAAAAATATGTAATAAAAATATTTAATATTTAATTAGTTTATTTTATTGAATAAGATGAATAAAAAAGTGTACAGTTATAAAAATAGTTTTCAGAAATTAATTACAGAAGTATTTATTATGTTTTTAATTTTACAGAAAATTTAAATGGTCAACTTCTGCTGTTCCAAAATAATACCAATATCATAAAACATTCTCCCCAGACTACATATGTATCATCTAGTATGGAAACTTTACAAAAAGTTATACTTAATGCTGCTGATTTTGATTATCTTAATATAAGTAATAGTTCTATTAAAGTTTACTGGTTTATTGACTGTATTTACCAAGGAAACACCACAAATTTTACCTTTTCTACCAATTATACTAAACCAGACGTTCAACATGAAGTTCTTAGCATTATAGTTGCAGATATTGATAAAAATAAAACCTCAACCACACTGGCACCCCCAGTCTTAACTACTACAGTCAGTTCAAACATGAGTACTATTATTCCTACTACTTTTATCACTTCTGCTGTTTCTAATATTTCTGCTTCTACCGTGGATGCTACTGCTATTACTTCTACAATAGTTACAACAACAACACCATCTTCTAAAATTGATACTAAGTATCCTCTTAGTGTAATTGATTCAATTTATACATCAGAGTGTCAACAAAAAAAACACATTGATTTATTATTATCTGTTGTTCAATTAGAAAATGAGCAAAAATATGGATATTTTAGTCAGACTATATTTGTTAAAGGTAAATAGTGTACATTTTTACATATATTTTTTTAGTTAATCAATATTTAAAAGTTATAGAATTGTATTACTTATTATTTTATTAGATCCAATAAAAAATGTGAAGATTCAAGGTAATGTGTGGATACAAGAAGGTGAAATGTTAAATCTTCAGGTAATGATAAAATATATATTCTAAATTTTAACACAATGTTAGAAACACTTATTAACTATTAGGTTAGCTGTAATGGTAGTGGCCCATTTCGTTACTGTGCCCACTATGTACAAGGCCCTTACAATATTACCGGTAATGAAGTTTGTCCATCTGAAAAAAATCTAATTTTATGCCAAATGCAGTTCTTTCACTATTTACGAGAGCCTACTAATTATACATTGGTTGTCATCACAGCTAATGATGTCTCTAAAATTGTAACACCTATTGGAATTAATATTTATAAAGGTAATTAACTGATATGGTTTGAACATTTTTAAGCCTAAAATTATTATGTTTTATTTATATTTTGTATGATTTTTAGTAAAAAAACAACCACAAATCTCTGTTATTGTTGTACCTGTAACTTTCAGTTCCATTGCAGTGATTATTATTGTGTTTGGAATAGCTTACTATTTTCAAAATAGATCAAGGTACGAATATTAATAATTAAACATTATTTAACCAATAACCTATATTTTTATTTATAAACTTACTATAAATTAAATTTGTTTTCTTTTTAAAAAATATGGGGTATTCTTTTGAAGTCTATATGCATGTATTTAAATGTATTTCAAATTAAAATTACATGTTTTCATTATAAGATTTTTATGAGCAGTCATCTATTTGTGGCATTCATGGAGTAATTAATAAATTAGTTAATTGATGTTCTTGTTAAATAAGGCATTAAAATTTGAAGCAATGGTAAAATAATTTGGTATTATTTATACTTAATTCATTACATTGTTTTTAAGTATATTAATTAATAATAATATTTTAATTTATTTTTGTTACTTTATTTATTGTTAAAATATTTTATAGTAAACTATTATTAATTTTAAACATGATTTGTTTAGGTACATGGTAGAAGTAGCAGATTTTGATTTTGCTAATAATTCTGATATGGAATGCAAAACATTTAGAGAACGTTTGCGTGATGCTATCAGTCAAGCTATTAATCGTACCCAGGATTATTCAGAATATGATGGTAGTGAAGAACAAATTGGTAGTTTGGCTGCTCCTCAGAATCAAAAATATGGTAGTATGCAATGACCAAGCATCATAGTCGGTCCAAGCAGATGTAATGTCTAAATGACTATACATTGGACTGATTTGAAATATGATTGTAGTGCATATTTGCTGCAGTTCCTTTTTAAAAGAAATAGTGATAAATAATTTTTTTGCATTCCAAATATTTTAGTTTAGTTTAAATATAGAATAAAAATTTTTTGCGATACACATCTCATGTTAATGAAAATATGATGATTAAAAATATTAATTATTCATATATTTAAAAAAAAAATCTTTATACTTGTAATTAAACTTTTTTAAATTATCATTTTTAGTTTTACAATAACAAATAAGACTTATGAAACATATGGAATACCTGTCCAAAAATTTGTATTTAATTTTAACAAATTTTATTTATTTAGCATTTACTTAGTATTATTGTAAATTTGTAGTATTTTAGTTTTATAAATACTTTTTAAGTACTAGTTCATCATATAAATTCTTTATAGTTACTTTGTTTATTATACTGATTTTATGATTGTAAATAGTGTATACAATTGTCTTTAAATTATTTCTGAACTTTATAAAAACCATTAACTCTTCTAATTCATATTATATTATAATAAATTAATGAGCATTTAATATCCCTAGCGACTATATTTTCTAATTACATTTTGTCATTCATTTGTATACTATAAGATGATAAAAACATTACAAATATGTGTTAATTCTTACCTAGTTTTATTTTTTAAATAATATTAGCTGTTGGGCCTTTAAAAAATTATATTTTCATTTTTTATTCTGTCTTTAAAAACTCAATTTATTCTATTTAAGCATTTTAAGTTAAATTTAAAATTATTTAATTATTAATATTAATTATTTTTACTTATTATTTAATCTTACTTTCTTTTAATCTAAATTATATTTTATATTTATTTTTTACATTAATATTATTTATTGTTTATTTATTTATATATCGTAATAATTGTGTGCCAATAATTATAGTAAAGACAATATGCCACAAAGGCAATGACAATATTTTCATGATATTTTTTATCATATTTTTAAAATGTTTGATTTAATATACATTTAGTTTGATTTATTCAATTTATATATCTTTGTAACATCAATGATTACTGTGCTATTTAAATTTAATTTTGTATCCTAAATGCTCAGAGTTTGAATTATTGATATCTTGTGATTAAATTTTCAAACTTCAAATTATTGTTTTCTTTTTCTTTTTGTGTATTTTATTTTATTTTAATTTCATATTTGGACATTTTCAAATGTGAATAATTTATAAAATTTTTTTTGTATTATTGAAGTTTAAGAGTTGTAATAATTATTGTAAATAAATTATTGTTTGTTGAGTATTGAAATATTGATTTACAAATGTTGTATAATTAATCTTATGGTTCATTATTTAACAAATATTAATGTTTACTGTATCATTTTTTTTTTTATATATTATTTATATATTTATTTTATCAGATTATGAATTATTTAAACTGTATAGATCACATAGAGATTGTTAGTTAATTTAGGTATATATTTTTTATTATCGATACTAACTATATTTAAGTTACGTATTATTTAATAAAAACTAATATATAACCATATATATAAAATCAATATAAATCACAATGTAGTTGTTTAGTTGTTAAAACATAATATATTTATGCTGTAGTTTATTGTATATTTTTTTGAACATATTAAATAAGATTAACCTTGATTTATTAGTTATATAGAAATATTACTGTTTTAATTATTGTAAATATTAAGTTAAAAATGGTGAAACCCCTTGGCTGTGTAAGACTATGGTCAAGTGAGAGACAGGAATGGATAAATGGTATTATTGTATTGGATTTTTTTAAACTTAAAACCAATATACCATTGCTATTAAAAAGTTATTTCCGAGTAAAAGATTTAAGATGAATCTGTTTATATTTCTAAATATGTTTGGTATAATTGTAGAACTAAATTTTTTAATAAGGTTATTTGAATTTTTAATGTTATATCTTTTGCAAAAAAAAAAAGTAATTAAATACGCCTCAACATCAACATTTTTTCATATTAAACATAAAAGTTGCTTATGTGATTAAAAAAAAGTAGTTTAAACCAGTGATCAGTAACTCAAATACAAGGGTACTTAAGTATTCCCAACTTAATTTGAAGTACACTCATGGTCTATGTCGTAAAATATAAATTTAGTTAATGGTATTGTTCCAGATAAAATATTGAGCACATTAGCTAATTTTGATAAGAAATTGTTTGCATTTTAAATTTTTATAAAATAAAATACTTTTCATATTTAAACTTATGTTTGGTTTTGTAGTTGGATGTGCACTCTCCACTATTCTCTGTTTCCAATTAACCTCTACAATTCTGTGTAGCTTGATAGACTAGTATTGGAGATAATTTTGTTAGAGAAATGAAGTTCTTGGATGTCCTCAGTCTCTCTTACCTTTAATTTTCCCTTCTATTATTCCATAAAATAGTTCATTTTCGTGCTTTAATATGTGAGCAATCTTGTTCCATCAGCTGACTGATGGTTTTAAGCATATCTCTGCGTTTATTTATTTCATCGAGTATGTTTTTGTTGGTACGGTGTTCTATCAGTCTCAACATCTGTACCAACCTGTTACTTAAAGGGTCCCAAATACATTTCTTCAGAAGGGCCTTTAAAAATTTCCTATCATATAATGATAAATAAATGTTAATAAACAGTGAAAAATATTATAATTTTTTAATGGTGCTTTATTTTAAGTACATAACCAAATAAGGGCCCGATATGCGATCTATATAAGGGGCCTGTGCTTTAGCCTATTGGTAGCAGTGGCGTAGGCAAGATTTTTCA
Organism: Sipha maydis; assembly: GCA_034509805.1. NCBI lineage: Eukaryota > Metazoa > Arthropoda > Insecta > Hemiptera > Aphididae > Sipha > Sipha maydis. The sequence continues at coordinate 120,512 of JASXSY010002528.1, read as the reverse complement.
ATAGGGGGGTTACAATTTAGGTCTATACAATAGATAGATAATTATATATAAAATATATTATTTTAAATTTTATCGTACTTTATTTAAAGCAATTTAAGTCAAACAATATTTTAATTACCTACCTACATTACAATTTACATCAACCGCAGTCTTCTTATTTTGGTCGCTAATTTATTTAGGATATCATCAGGGTCTATCATTATACATATAAATATATATCACTATGTGTATCCATTGTCAAACCATTCAATCTATTTTGACGTGTGGTGTTTCGTAAATATGTTTTCAATCCTTTTAATGTTGAAAAAGATTGTTCACTGCTAGCAGTTGTAACTAAAAAAGTTGCTTAAATCTGTAAAAGTTTGAAAGTAGATGAGAAAATTGATATCTTACATTTTTGAAGAGTGTCGATATCATTTTTAGTAAATCTTTAGTTCCTGTAAATTTTTGTTGCCAAATTTTAATTTCACTCACAGCTGCTAACACACTGCAATCTAAATCGCCTTGATAATTTCAACTAGTCGCTTAATTTTTTCTTCATTATGTATACTATTGGATGATGGTAAAACAAAGTTAAAATTTTCAACTGTAGAACTATGAGATAAAAATTGATCATTAATTGATTTGAAAAATGATCAATTTTTATCTCATAGTTCTACAATTGAAAATTTTAACTTCGTTTTACTGTCGACGTCTGTATGATTTTTAAGTTTGAAATTTTCTCTAATAACAACGACGTTCATAGGTGCAATTAGGTGGAAGCTAGGGAGGAGTTAATCCCCAAATATTTGTCGAGCCCTCCTAAATATATATATATCCTTCATATAATAGGTAAAGATATAAATTAAAAAGTAAGAGTCATTTACAAAAGTAATACTATAAAAAAAATTAGATTTTGTTTTATAATTTTTGGTTAATTTATATTTAATATTTTTTAATTATTCTTATTAATTGTTCTTAAATAAAGAGTATTATTTTCAATGTACCACTCTAGCAACTTTTATATTTTAAGTTGAAAGTTTATTCCATTCTAATTTATATTATAATATTATTGAACAATATTAAATGCTCCCTCAATTATTATTTTGGACTTACGCCTGAATCGTATAGAACTACACACTATCAGGTAAATGGTTAGGTAAATAAGTTATAACTTATGTTGTGGTTAATAAGTTGCAATGAAGAAAGCATTAGACAAGCGGAATAGTTTTTACTCGATTATTGGTTTAATAGTTATTCCGCGTTCTTTAATGGGTATTCTATTATGTTATCATGATGAGGTGAGCAAGACAAGCGCTCTTAATATTCTTAACGGTAGGAATCATTACATCTTATAAGGTAAGTAGGCACTAAACAAGCACATATTGAATATATCAGAAGCCCAATATTTCTAAATTATTAATATACTTGTATAATCACGATTCTGGATCATGTTCTCGAATGTCCATGATATAATTATTATTGTTCTGCTAAACGCCATTGTATATACAAGCCAATGAATAGCTATCATGATTTTAAACGCATCATCAAATGAACGTATATGATGACGAATTAAAAAAAAATATATATGTAACATGACGTTTAATACATTTTTCCAAAGTATAGTATATAATTATAGATATATTTATAATTATATTTATGTGGGTGTGTTCGCACTCGTTTTTCATGCTATTATGTGCTGATTTCCTACCTTATAGGTATTATAATGGTTACTGTAGCTCTTTATCGCAGTATACCAATGGTCAAGGATTGATTATTAATTTTTATTGTGAGCTGATACAGTTTGAAGGTCTAGGACGTGAAAAAATAACAAAATTAAATGGTGCGTGTAATATTTTGAATATAAATCCCACATCAAATAAGTAAAGTTTAGAAAAATTAAAATTTCAATGAGATAAAAACCGTCATAAATTGGATAAAGTACTATATTTAAATAGGTAACTATCAAAAAAAAAAAACTATCTCTAATATAGGTATAATAGTAGGCATATTTTAATGTTTACGTTTTCGTGGTATTATATTTTATAATCACCATACTTTTAATAAGCGCAATATGTATAATAATTGCATGCCTCTGGGGAATTTTTTAAGTAATTAAGTACAAAGCCATATTAAGTACAATATCACTATAAAATATAAATATAAATAATAATACTATTATTATTTTATCGTGCTATTTAATGGATAATTAAAACAAAAATCTCTTTCTGTATTTTAGAAAAAGTGTACTGTATACCGAGTAGTTATCTTAGTATGAAACCAGATATTATGTCGGTGGCATATTTGACCTGGGGTGGCAATTAAGACGAACGGTCGAGTATATTATAATAATTATTGCATTTTTATTGATTTCCAACATTTTCAGTAAAACTACCGATATCCACCATGTTGAGTTAGGTACTATTTAAATATAATCTGCAGAATAACGTGTATAATAACGTGAATAAAATCAGCAAAGTTTAGGTGTATATGCATATGCGTACTTGAACTTCAGTATAATATAGTATTTATACTTATAATATTTATAATTTATATGTATTACCAATATAATGAATATAATGAATAATAAAAAGTTAATTATTTAATTTTTAATTAATGTTGCGTCGTTGCAATTTAAATGCGCGAAAAAAACGTTGATTTACCTATATTGGTATTGCATGTTATACTATATAATATAAAATGTATGTATATATTTTTCTTTCGTGTGAATGTTTCAACGACTCACAATATAAATTATCTTACGCGTATACATTATAATTTTGCATTTTATAAAATATGTTCTTATACATATACATATTATACAAGATAAATATATTAATGTCTTAGTTTTGTTCATGGAGCGCGCCATATTATTCTCATACGTAACCGGAAACGTCATAAAAATCACAATGGTACATACACAATCTGCTTTAAATGATCGTTATGCTAATAATAGATATGCGTACACTCATTATGACGAATAGTCCGAATAGATCTAAAAATCGTGTAAATGGGAATAACGGTATATCTATTGTATAAAAATTGATTTGATATAAGCAGTGTTTTTCAGCCATGTAGGTATTCACGGCAATGAAATTTCCGATTTTTTAGCCAAAGCACCAGCTAATTTTGTTAGCCCCTCTTTTTCTTTAATTCCTTGGTCCAACTTTACTCCATTATTAAGACGTCATGTTCTCAATTTTTGATAATATTGCCTAATATTGCCAATGATATTTGGTTCAGAGATATATCACTACCGAGATCTTACATTATAAAGTTTAACCGTCTACGTGTAGGGCATTATCTTTTACTCTCTCACGCTTACAAATTAAATCTGAATGATTGCCCTTTTTGTACGCTCCATACTGAGAAAAGCATCTGCGATCTTTCTCATATTTTCTTTTATTGTCCCTCACTCTCCGTGAAATGTATTTATCTAATTTCCTCTCTTAACTCCTTAAATGTTCCATTTGATCTTTCTTCTATTTTAAAATTTAATTCCGAACAGGTTATTTTAATTATTATTTCTTTTACTTAGGAGGCCGGTTTTACCATTTAATAGTCTCAATATTATATATATATATATATATATATATATTTTCTCTCTTTTAATAGTTCTCTAATTGTTTTGTTGTACTTTTTTTCTATGTGGTAATCTATGTTAATTTGATCTATATTTGTATTATATAATTAATTGTTGAGCTTTATGTACAATAAAAGCAGTGTTTTTTCAGGGGGGTAACCGAGGGAAGGGTATTTCCTATCAAAGAAAAATGTATACCATCCCGAAACAGTTTATTTATTTATTAATTGTTTACTTCTATAACATACTACATATCACATATCTCCCCTGATAATTTTCGATATCCATCCCCCCCCACAGGATAGAAGGTCTGAAATAAACACTGGATATAGTGCTATAAATTTACGGGAATGTGCAATTGTGATAAATTGTAAATAACACAATCGGCATTATAATAGAAGTGGATCGTAACATATAAGTTTTTGAGTGTTAAATTTTTTTGATTTCTTAAATTTTTTCTTTATTACATAAACAAATTTGTACAAAAAATTTTAAATGCTACTCCATTACAATTTGACTATGGCATTTTGGAAAAAAACAGAATTTATGATATAGATACAATATTATACCAATAATTACTGATTAAAATGTATAGTATTTTGTTTTGTAATTGAGTGGATTTTTAAAATCATTTCTATCGTACCTCAAGAAAAAAATAATATACTTCATAGACTTTCACAAAGTTTATGTATTTAGGAATCAAGAAATATTATAAGATATAATATAAGATCTACCAGAAACCAATATTTTAATACTAATTTATTAAAAATGTATAAATTCTAATTATACATTCGTCCTTACTAAATGGAGCACAGGATGCAAACATTCGGATGTTGTATATAATAATGAAAATGTAAAAAGTTAAACCGCTTATTTTATCATGAAAATGAGAAAGTACATGAGAAAAATGGTATTTTCAATAATTTCGTCATTGTCATAATACATATTACGAATTTACGTAAGCATTCTTATATACTAGGCATTGATGATAAAATATCTTGTTATGAATAAAATGATTAATTCAGTGAATTCGCAGTCAGATTATAAAAATAAAATTCACTCTTTGGTTTTGTGTACATATATAACAATAATATATAAAATACTATATTAATAAAATTAGCTTTTTACACGAATAAAACTTATAGTTGATTATAGTAATAGCATAATTTTTTTTAGAATGTGGTAAAAAATAATTGGTAACTATTTATTTTAATAACATTTTATATTATTTGGTATACATCAGCTTTCACAAAAAAAAAAAAAAACAAATTTTGAAGTCAGAGAAAACTTATCGTATACTTTAAGCAAATTAAATATCTATATTAGAAGTTGGCTTATCTAAATTAAAGTAATATATTAGTAATTGACTTAATATTATTCTTACATAAAAATAACAATTCAAAAAAAGGTTAATAATTTAAAGAAAGAAATCTGAGTAAAACAAAAATACTAATGTATTTCAACCTAGATATGAAATTGTATTGACAATTATTTTGTACAATGGAAGCATTATTTTTAATATATTACATCTGAAACTTGATATTTTTAGATAGCTTGAATTGAAAATGTTGCAATAAAATAATAAAAATAAAAAATAATAAAGCGTTATTAGTGTAAAAAAAAATCTTGGGTAAACAATTTTATTTAATGATAACCGTGTTATGTAATTGTTTAAAATATGTACATTAGTTTTACTTTTTCAACAAATAATGCTGATTGAAGTTATTCATTCCGTTCTCGTGAAAATAAAATGAAATATTTAGGAAATCGTAACACCGTGTAATTTATAATATAGTTTTGTACACTTGTAGAAGATGTTTACTTCAATATTTGTGTAACGCAGACAGCTACTTTAGACGTTTGATATGTACAGTTTTCTTGATACCATTAGTAGATTGCAGCAACGATATACTATTCGTTTTTACTTTTATGCACAAGCAGGTACTTATTTAATATTAGTATTGACTTTTTTCGTGTTTCAGTTTTTTCTTTTTCTTTTTTTTTTTTTTATGTACGTTTTATTCACATTAGGAACACTTGTGTGCGACGTCTAAAAAAGCAAACGCGGAACAATATGCGCGCTCGTTACTCGGTGTAATATTATTATTTATACGTATATGCTTACCGTGTAATACGTATCGCAGGAAAAATCAGGTGTTTTATTACTAAACGGATCATCTTCGAAAATAATTTCGTCCGTTCCGGTCTTGTTGCCACAGCGCTGCTGCGTCTGCAGCGTGCGCACACGTGTGTTTCGTCGAGACTCGGGATCCTGAGAAAAAAACCTCTCAAACTTTTTTCCCGTAGGTAGTCATAACACACACGCATGTACGCACCACATTATCCTACCTACCTACGTTGCATTATAACCGTATCTCTCGGTGGACCGGTCGGAGTGCGCAGGATCGCGTCGGCTATATGTAGTTCCTTCTACACATACTGCAGCTGTTGTTATTACGGTTGTGGTTGTTGTTGTTGTTGTTGTTGTTGTTATCCCGAAGGACACGGATGTTGTGTGATATTATAATTACGTATTGTTCGAATATTATTACTATTGCTGTTATTATTTTTATTTTCATCTTTATACAGCGAGTGTGCCACGCGTTGGAAACGGCGAGCGCCGTCACGACGGAACGCGTGTGTGTGTGTCGTCCAACCGTTCGTTCTGGAGAACGTTCGTCGCCGCCGACCGTGTTCTCGCGCGAGCGTTGTAAGGACGCGGGGAGCGAACAGACTTCGTGTAACCGATCCGGCGGCGCGAGACACGTAGACGTTATAGGCTATCGTTGCGGTCGGCAGAGTAGTCAGTGGCAACGTGACTGCAGTCCGCGCTCGCCGTCCGTCGCCGTCATTCCGTTCATTCGTCGTCAGCGCGCGCGTGCGTTTCGCTCTCGTACCGTGTACTCACACGCGCGATATCCCCGCGTCTTGTCGCCGGCGTGCGAGCTCGTTCGCGGTCCGCATACCACGGTGCACGTTTCCCGGCGTCCTAACCGGACCTAACCGGACCTAACCGCTCGGGGTCGGCGCGATTCCGCCATACCCGCGCAGTGTTCTTTTCGCCGCATCTTACCAGCGGATTTTATATAATATTCCCCGTTTACAGATACGTCGCGGAGTTTTTCACGCACCGCCGCCGTATCCCGCGCACCGACCACGTAGGGCTTGCGTTTGAATACTTAGTGCGTTCGCGCGCGTGTTTTCACTGCAACCGTGGCCAACTTCGGATCGTATAAGTGCGCGTGCCAGTAGTTTCGAACGATGGAGACCGAAGAGATCACCAAGCTCGTAGATGGCATCTACAAGGTATGTAACTTGATTTTTAATTCTTAAATTTTTTCAAGTTTTTGGTAGTGGGGGACATGCGTTCAAATAGACCTCAGCATTTAATGTATTTGATATAACACCATTTCGTTTCTAACGAAATTGTAATGTGTACACGGTTTGTTAATAAAAAGTAATAGAAGATTTACAAATAGTACACGGTTTTTCGTTGAGTTATACGTTTTGGTCAATTTGTTTAACATACATTTGTATATACATGGGTCAAATACTCGTACAAAGGGTTAAATAAATGCGATAATTTAATGTATTATATATACTGTTTTGATTTTAACCAAAAGTTATATCTGTCGGTTGTAAATTAAGTACTGGAAAGGTTAAAAATATATAATACAAATAGGTTAAAGAGAAAGATTTGTATGGTCAAGGGAAGTTCTCAATTATTCCTGTGAGGTTTGGATTGTGAATTGATTGGTATTTTCCATTCGACCGGAAAATTATGCGTCCTCAATCGAAAAAAGTTTTTTTGGGGAGATAAAAAAATACCTAGTTAGTTCCTTTATCATTAAAAGTTGATACATGGAACATCTTAACGACTTAAATTTTAAATTGCTATTTTATGAATATCTTTTAAAATCTTAAAATATTCAGCTAGTTTTTCAATAGTAAAGGCTGGCTATTTATATAAATAAAAGAAAAAGAAATATTTATTTATAAACATGTTAATTTGGATAAAGTTTATAAGGTGTATAATAATATAATTTAGTTTTAACGTGCGGTAGTAAAACATTACATAAGCTATGACTAATGAGAATAAACTTTTTTTTAATATAATCGGTTTAGAATTAAGTATTATTAAATAAATAAGAATACAAAATATTAACTTTAAGTAGTACTTATGAATTTAATTAAATGATTGGTTTTTGATATATTGCTTATTTAAATACATACTATCATGATCAAAATACTTTCTTAAGTCATTTGAGGGTAATGCATAAATTATCTTTGAATAATGTTGACATATTTACTTTATTTACAATTACAATTTTTTTAGAAGATTTAAATAATATTTAATTTATGCTTTTATTTATATTATTTAAATAAAATATCGTCTTAAATTTAAATTTAAATTGTTATCAATAATAAATTATTATTTTAAATTGTTTAAATTAATTTTTCAATGTATGTATTAAATTACCTATATTGATCTTGAAATTTGTATAATTGTTTGATGGAAATTAATTTAGTATCGTTTTATATTATAAATATCTTTGTTTAAATTTTAAGTGTGTATTTATTTATAACTTAACAACTGTAATATATCGATATTACACTGAGTACAGTTTAGGTGACGTTATTGACCCTACGTGGTTAACCACGAGTTGGCTAACGGTAAAAAAATTGTATTTAATCTTTCGTGTGTACTCGTATAGAATACCATATTTCTTAAACTGTGTCGAAAACAATGTTCCCATACAAAATGATATTATTTATTTCAATTTGCTTAGTATTCATCAACTAGTGTTATATAGAAAAAAAATTTATAAATTAGCCATTAGGTATTTTTTAATAATATTTTATTGAGATGATTATTTTCTTGGTATAGGACAGTAATCGGCCTTAATAGCCTATAAAAACTGAAGAAGATTATTTTCCAATATGTTACTAGTTCTTACTTTTTAAAACATATATCCACCTAATGCTCTGTCTCTAAAATACATAAATTATTAAATTATTTTTATTTTAAAGATAAATTTTATTTATAGTCTAAATAGTTCCCTACAACTACGAGTATATATCTTGTGATATAAGTATGATGAATAAATTATTAAATATTTTATAAAATATTTCAGATTTTTGAATATAATTTTAGATTTTGTTTTCAGTTTCTTAAAGTTATAGAATAGAAAAAATATTATAGTTTTTACTTTTTTATTGTGGTCGTTAATAATATAATTATTTATAATTACTTTACATAAATAATAAATGTTATTGAATCATTTAACATGCAATGTATGAAGTTAAGTAAAAAGCTCATATTATAAACAATTTGTGGATCAGTGTCAGTTAAAAACTATAAATCTCTGAGAAGTTTTACTAATTTGTTGTAAATAATATTGTAGCAAAATGTTTTAGAAAATTCTAAAACTGTATATATTATCTGTTTAACAGTCTTTAAAGTTAAATAAGTATTTAATTTCTAAGTAAACGGAAGTAACGAATATTTATCCCATTGCACTTCATTCTATCTTCATATTATTAACTAAAATAATTATTTAGTAAATAATAAAATTAATAAACAATGACTTTTTATATTTAAACAAATTGGATAGTGTTTAATGATTATGTTTGTTAGTAATTTGAAATAATTATGATTCACCACAATCTCTGCATTATGCTAAAATATGGTACTCTGTAACCAAATGGAATAAAATAAATGTAGGTTTTTTTATACATGGGCGTTGAGAATGATATGAAATCGTTATCGTATACTTATTTCTTACATATTATTTATTAATACTAAAAATTAAAAAACATGTTTGTGGTGTTAAAATGATTATTGGGTATTTTTTTTAGTTATATGGTCGTAATTGAGTTAGTAAGGTTTTTATTTAATTTTTACATAGTACAGTCATCACAGTTGAGTATTTTTTAGATAGATAATTCCGGAAAAATATTGTGTCTAGTTTCTATTTTGAAGTGTGTTTCGTTATTTTTTACGTATATCAAAGTCATTGAACACAATTTTTTTCGCTTATAATAATAGGTATTAGCATGCCAAATACATGACAATAATGTCTTTTGTCATGGTCATCGTTTTGGATCTGCTCATATTGCTCTGGTTATAATAATGTGTGATTATTGTACTCCAGGTGTATGCGGCAGCAATAGAAGAGCTTAAACAGTTTTTGGTATAATCGCGAACAATTAGCAATTAAAAACACTACTATTATTGTGTATGGAGACATTGTGTACATGATATTTTTTCTTGTCTTTCATTTTAATACACACACGACCCTCTTTTCTTCTCTATGTACTAGTACGCAAATAATCGTGAAATAATAATAATAAAAAAAAAAAAAAAACAAAACAAAATACCACACTGAGTGAACCTGGTGCGCGGACACTTGAAGGTCGTCCGGTCGGCGATGGCTGGGAGTGCCGCAGATTCCATTCGAGCTAAACGCTGGTAAAAAAAATTATTATTCAAGAATGTTACCCGCTGGGGCGGCAGTATCGAACAGTTTGCCTTTTCTCTCTCTCTCTCTCTCTCTCTCTCTCTCCTATTTTCTTTTTAATATTTTGTTGTTACTATTACATATACATATATTTTACACTTATGTCAGGTTATTAAGTTATCCGGTGTAATAATTATTAACCTTAGTAAGTTATATTTAGAGAGAGCTCGAGGAGGTCCTTGGACTGGACGTAATCTCACTTTTTGGGGCTGTTGTACCTGTGCATACTAATGTTATCACTGTTACCGATTCTCTCACTGTTTTTTAACTGATTTAAAATTTGATGAACTTTTTAGGAATTTTTATGTCACAATCTTCTTAAAATAAGTTATATTAAAAATATAAAATTCTTCTAAGAATTTATGTATATTTTATTTTAAAATATTAGCGATTATATTAATTAACTCCATTGTGTAAACATTACATTTTATAAAGTGTATAACAATTAAATTAAATTAATTAGTAAAATATCAATTATAAACTTACTTATTAGATTATGCAATTATTACTTGTTATTTTAATCACTAGGCTATACCAGAATATAATATTAATTAAATTAATAAATAAAATTAAAATAGAGAAATAGATCATTTTTATTTTATTATTATTTAAAAAAATGTAATCGAAGAATTCAATAGGAATAAATACGCGTAAAAAACAGTAGTTATTTGAAAATTAAATTATTATTTTCAAACAAATTGTTTTTACTAAACTTTTTTATAAATAATACTTTATAATTTATTTTGTAGCATTTTCGTTTGTTAATAATATTCATTTTTGATGATTAATTAATATTTTAAAATAATGCATATTAGAAAATATATTTCACTTTTAAATATTAATTATTTTAAATGTGGTAATAACTATCCTTCGATATTAGTTTAATAACATTCAGAGGTCACTTCGTTTTTTTTCACGCCGCCACGACGGTCAAGGATATTACGTACCTTATACGTGATGATCAACAGGTTGGTGAGCCATTCTAGAATGTAATTCTAAATTCGTCTTAAATACGCGATAGTTTTATCTAGGAAGTTAATTTGAAAATCCTTAAAAAAATATTTAAGGTTTACGTAGGAAATACATTTTCATGTATGTCAAACGCTTTAAATATAATACTCAACAAGCAATTTTAATTAATAACACTAAAATTATACTTTATATATTTTAATTTTCGTTTGATATTTAGTTTTATTTTAAATTTACCTATAAAGAATTAAGAATTGTTCTCTTGCATCACTGAGGAATAAGATTTCATAATTTGCATGTATATAAATATATAAAGATATAACTAGGAAATATACAATAATAAAGAAGTTTATAAATTACAATCATAATTTTAAAATAAAAATTCTGGAAGAGTCATTATCAAATTAATATAAGTTATTAGCCTGTGAAGTTTAAATCATACAAATAATATGTATATAATCAATGTTAACCGTCTAAGGATCTTATCAACGTTAACGTAGCCAATATTCGACCTACCCATAGCCTTTCTATTGTTGTATCGAACACCGTTAGGTATACTGAATTTAAGATTTTTTTCGATGTCCAAATTTCATAATGTCTTATGCATTCTAATGAATTATGCTACTATTATAGTAACACACATGTGTGCCTTGCATATACAACTATAACTTATTAGAATTTAACGGTTTGTTTATTTGAGATGGACCATGATTTTTATTGTATGATAGTATTTTTTTATTGGTAGTTTATTTAAAGCGAGATGATATCGATAGTTTTTGATAGTAATATTGAGTTATTATAAGTTATTATGAAATTAAAATTTTGTATTTAATTTAAAATAAAATAAAAGCATATGATTATATTTATAATGTGAATTAAAAAATGTTTTATTTTATGAATAGTGATAGGTATAAAGAAATAGAAAGAAATATTTTGGTGATTGCCGAATTTTCTTAACATTTTTGAAATTCAAGATGAGCTTTTTTTTGTATACAATTATTCTGAAGTATTTTTTATCATTTTAAATATGTATTTTAAATATTTTATAATATGTAAGATTATTATTATTGTTACAGAATATTATGAAAGTCTAACGGAATAATACATATTAATAATTATTTTCTTTAATCAATTAAATCATTACAATTTTGACATAAGTTTTTTAGTACAAACATTAAAGACATATTGATTAGGTAAAACAATTATCATTAAAATTCAAATGGTTTTTCCCAACAGATTCAACAGTTTATCAATATTAAGTTCTATACATTTTTAAAGCTTGTTTTTTATTTATTGAGGATTAAAACCTTACATAATTATGGATTTTTCCATATTTATAATCGTCTTTTTTGCAGCAACTCTTTTATACCTTTTTGGTCTAGAACAGAAAATTCCAGCTCTTTCCGTCTCTGTCACTGTAAGATAAACATTTTCGCATAAATGTGCGATAATGTCAATTTTTACTTAAAAAATATCATGTCGTGGCATTGATAATGATTTATTAACAAATTTAATGAAATATTAACAGATCCAATAATTGTTTACGTCGAAAAAATAGATCTGTAGTTTAATTATATTTGAATTTACGAAATATATTTGTACTGTAGATCATGTATGGAAAATAACCTTTTCGCTGAATACATAATTTGTTTTAGTTTATGTGATTATGCTTATAATTTGATGTTAAATCGTGAAATGTATAAATTACACGGAATATATGATTTGAATAAGGAATGTTTTTATTCTGCTAGTGAGAAGAAATAGAGTCTTGTTTTAGGTTATTTCTTCTAAAAGTTTTAGTTTAAATTTTTTAAATAGATGATAATTATATGATGAGAAACTTAAAAAGTTTTGATTGTAAGCTCAAAGAGATAAACATTAAGAAATAAAATTAAAGTAAATTTTAGTAGTATATAGTTTGTTCTAGTTTATGTGTCAAAAACATTAATTCTTGTTTAATAACTTGGTACTGCAAATCGCATTTAAGCACATAATTTCTAATGATGTATGCGAAGTGTTTATAAAGTACTTATCAAACTCATAATGTTGGTTCAAAAGGGTTCTATTTTAACATCGGTAGTTTTGAAAATTTTGCTAATGTCTAAATTTTTATTCGAGTATATTTTTTTTAAAATACAAGAATACATTTAATCCGAAAGGTATAGTATAATATTAAATGTGGAATCAACTTTGTTCACTGAGATTTTTTTTTTTTACATAAATTAGTGTTTATATTCTTTATCATATTTCCTTTAACAGTTATTATAGTTTTGTTTTATGATTGTTTTGTCTAAATGTCTATTCATATCTATATTTTTGATTACCTACATAATAAAAACTATTATTTTTTTAAAAATTATTCGATTATTAAAAGATTTATATGTGATATTTAAAATAGGTCGATATTGTTTTGTTATTTCAATAATATTATTAATTAAAAACTAATTAAGCTTGAAAATGTAATATTTAAATTATATGTAGGTACATACAACGAATTGATTTTATAAATACTGCTGAGTAAAACTATGTACATTTTTGTTGATATATTCACCTGATTATCATGCCAATTCATAATAAAATGTTTGTAGATAACAAACAGTATTGTTAATTACAAAAAGATTATTTAATGTCCGTCACATTGTAAAAGTTTTGATTGATTACCTAGCCACCACATTGTACGGAGGAATAGGCTAGGTAAAGATATAATATTATTTGTATTAGGTATGAAGTGAAAGTATTCGTTTTCTAATTTACATTGTTACACAAAAAATTATTGAAAATTTGACGATGGGCGACTTACGTGGGATAATCTAAAGAACTATGGATGATGTAGAATTATTTTATATTGAAAGTTTACATTAATGACCATTTTTAATAACTTTAGATTGGTTTTTATTAGGTATTGAATAAAAAATATGCAGTTGTGTTATAGTTTATTCAATTCCTATAATATATTAACGATTATATTTGAAAAATATACTCGTGGCTTATTGATTTTATTATACACAAATGCTTATACTAAGAATAGAATTTCAATATTGATATTATTTTAATGTTATAGAAATATATTATTTTTTTGAAGAATACTGCGTATGGTATTTCTTATATACTTACTGAGATTAATTGATGCAGTTTTATTAAGAATAAGTGACTAAACAGATAAAAGATTTGGAATTATAAAAGTGATTTATTTGGTATTTTAATTAAAAATAAAACTTTATTTCATAGTATAAGTATTTGTATTTCTAAAATATTTAATTTTAAAATAGTTTATTTTTTTATGAATAGTATTAGATATTATAAATATTATAACTTATATGTTAGATAGTAGTAATAATAATATAATAATAAGCTATTAAAATAGTTTTTCCAGTAAAAATTATTTCTTATTTTCATTTTAAATAAAATGTTTCTAAAAAGAATATTTGTTAAAAAATTTTGTTTAAACGTTATTTAAATTTTAAGTACATAACTGTCATGACATACAACTACTCGCTTATATGCACTACATAACTGTTTATTAATAACGTTTTATATAATGTATACGTATTATACATCGAAAATTTAATATGATTACATTAAATCATGAATTGTGAAAATATACTTTTAATTGATTATTCTAGTTTAAGAATTAAGTATTAAAAAAAAAATTATAAATTACCCAAATGTTCTAGTATTATAGTTTTTCTATACTTAAGTTTGTAATTTATTAAATAATCTTATTCAACTAAATTATGAAATCGATTTGTTGAATTGAATATTTATTATTAATATATTGTATTTGAATAAATAGGAAATAATTGATTTTAAATTACGAAAAATTGAAATTTTGAAAAATAATGTGTAATCCTTTATATAAATTATTATATAACAGGTGATAACTGATACAGATTTTACGCTTTACCTATATTTTCTATTCAATAACTTGATCGATATATTGAATAATTTTTGGGATACTTTGGGTATATGTTTTTTATGTTGTATACTTGTGTTTAAATATTTTCTTTATTTTTGATGGATTTTGTTAGATATTTATGACGGAAACAGTATAATGCCCTATTAATTAGAGAACCATATTATATACATATAATTATTAAGGTAAAGTTGGTTGTACATGAAAAAAATGCAATATACTCGTATAAGAAATATTTAGAAAATCTTAGTTATTTTGTAGTGAAACAAACTTTTATTTTTTTTTTTGATTTTACTGATTTATCGTTGATATAAAATTAATAAAAATATTTTTTTAATTTATATGAAAAATTTGGTACCTATTCATTAATATTGAATTTTTAACAAAAATTATTTTTTGAATATTTTTTCATACATAGTATATAAATATTTTTTTGCCTAAGAAATGTTCTACGTGTTGATAGTCGACGAATAAGGGACACACATGGGCAATAATGTATTATAGTGGTGCGTTAAACTTTGCATATGCAGATCTAAGGCTTCATTAGTGTGTTGTCGTTGGTTTTAGGTCAGAATATGCTTATGTTCATAATATTCCAGTCACGATTCGCGTTGAACATAAACTATAAACTTCTCAATAGCTTTTTTCTTTTTTTCTTTGTACATCTTCAAATTGTGGCCAACTAAATTTTTTTGTGTATACATGTATATACTTGAATATATACCAAGTGTATTTTCTATTATACTTATAGCTTACTGACCATGTATGAAACAATTTCATTGATACGCACGTGTTCTTTTTTTAGATGATGTTAAATGTATGTAAGTAGTCTAATAGGTGCATTATAATGTTATTGTTTTGTATTTAAATTTAAAATTAAAATTAACCTTAATTCATCCACATTAGATTTCTATACTCTAATAATTGTGATTTTATATTTTAGTGAGATAAACTTATCTGTATTTTTTTTTTTTTTTTGTATCCAATATTATTATTAATCTATTTGTATTAGAGTCATTGTTGTATTTAAAACGATAATTTATTAGTTACCAAATGATTATTTACCTATTGGTTTATATTTTAAATTTATATTATATTATTTTGATTAATTAAAAAAAGTCATCATAATTTTACAAATAATAATTAAAAAAATATAAACCAATTAATATTTAAAGAGTTTTAATACATCGTAGGGAGTTCTGAAAATATTTACATATTATTTGCTTTATAAAAAAATTGTCTTGAAAATATTTCCGCTTATACAATATAACCATAAGGAATAAAATTCGTTATGTATCATATGTATACATTTATTAGTGATTTGTTTGAAATATTTTTAAGGTCAAATTTAGTTGTAATAGTATTTTTAAATGATAGGGGAAAAGAAAAATCGTGATATAAAGTTTTTGTTTTTATTGTAAGGTCAAACCATGTATTTTTCTTGATTATTTTATTTTGTTTTTCTTTTAATTTCTACCTATGGTGTAAATTACTAGTTACTCTTTTTTAATTTTATTGCTTCAATTATGAATAAATCTTTAATATGCTATGTATATTTTTAAATTTTATACTACTTGAATATTGGTTTATTCAAAATTCATTTTTTGAAAAATAACATTTTTTTATTTTTATTTTTTGAGAAATGATTTACAATAATTTTTTGAGAGAAAAAGACAAAAATATGTTAGTAAATATAAATACTCTTTAAAATTATTTGTTTCGAAATAATTTAAATTCAAAAATAGTATATGATTATTGTACGCTTAATGAGCATCTAGAATCAAGATAGATATCATCAGTGAAGGTTATATTAGAACTGTGCGGTGTGTGTGAAATATCAACGATAATTTTGCATATGACTCACCCATAAAAGGTCTGGCGGCCTCGGAATATGTAGACTTATACACTTCTACAATAGTAACTACAATAGATGGAGGAAGACATTTTTTTGTATTATCTACAAGTATGAATACATTTAGTTTAAAATGATCTCAACGATTTTTACCTTTCACATTTTGTTATTTTGAAATCGAAAACCGTTGTATTGGTAACTTAAAATTAATTTGAAAGTTATTTTCATGAATTGCATTTTATTACGAGACTAATACAATATTAGTAAGACTTATAGAATATATTTATTCTTAAATAGTAATCGACTACATAATAATTATGCCATTATTCTTTGATGGAGAAGTCTATAAATATGTTCGAAATATTTCAATGCGGCAGTAATGGAATAAGAACAACTTATATCAATTCGACGATTTCACTTGTAGTCTAAATATTTCTCCTTGATCAAACAAATGAAAACAATTTTTATGAACAATTTATTTATAACAACTGAGAAATAAATAAATAATAATATTTATTTTTTAGTCTTGTTTTGTGTATTTAAAATATTTGGTTTAAGCAATCAATATTAAACATTCCTAAATTTTTATTTATTTGTATTAAATATTAAGTGTAGAAAAACATTATTCTTTACCACCACTAGAATTAGTTTTAATATTTCCATAAAACATTGTTATTATAATACTTCAAAATTGTTGAGATAATTAGTTATTCCTTTTCTTTTGTAAGTAAAGTAAATCACAGTGTACCTAAAAAACAATGTAAAACTTAAAAAAGAAAAGAGGAGTTTTTATTTTTTCGCTGCTTCCCCCAATTGTCTAAAAACTAAAAATGTGAACGAAATGTCATCTAGATTTATGGATGATTTCCCCTTGTGACTTTTGGCAAAGACACATGTATACACACGCCCATATAGTAATATTATGCCTCCAAGGTAAACGTGATTTTTCCACTCGTTTCATCAGAAAGGAGGGAACTTCAAAAATCCCTAGAGTTTTTTCGTTTTGAGAGATACGGTAGTACGGTACATTTGTTTTGGAATATGTAAACAAGCTACAAGTAAATAATGATGAAATTATTGAAACCAAAATATATTTTCTCCATTGGGATTTCAGTATTAAAAAACTTTTAAATAAGTATTTTCATTTTATATTCATGCATTCTTTTTATCAAATGGTACTAATGAAACATTGAACATTTTAGATTTTCATATATTGTGTATATTAATTGTTTTAGTGAAAAATTACGTTTTATAGATTTCCTTTTATATTAATTATTATATTAATTCAATACTGTTATGCATATGATATATTTATTAAATAAAAAAAAATAATACATTTTTCATTAAAACCTCAATTTTACTTATGATATGTTTCGTTGTTTATACTTTTTATCGTGTGCTAGAATTATTTGAATTTATATTTTCTTGTCGATATTTTTATAATGTTTAAGATAGAATATTGCACTCTCATATATAAGAATATAACTAATGATTTATTTAGTTGGCTATTAAGTAATTCAATTTTGTATCACAAAACTTGTTTGAAATGTTTTTAGGATTCTGTTATAATAAAATAAGATATTAAAAGCATTGAAAGGAATTATTCTAGTGATATAATCGCTTATGACCGACAAATATTTTAGTGTTTAGAAGTAAATAGTGTAATTAACCTTAACAACTGAACGAGACTACTTGATTTGTTTGGTCATTAATTATAATTATAATTTAAATGATTTCTAATATCGATTTTTAAAGTTAGATTATTTCTTAGATGTGAAAAAAATGAATATAATCTTTTAAAGTTGATATCATCCTACAACTTTTTTTAAGTAATAATATCTTGTTGATCTGTAACGTAAGTTTATCTGATTTCAATTGTGATGTAATAAATTATTGATTTTATAAGTATATTGGACTTATTAACTGCATTGGTAACAACTACTGGTTTGTTACTGCATTGGTAACTGTTCTACATTTAGATTTTTTGTGTTGGAATAATTTTAAAATAAAAATGCTATTTAAACAAGAAAATAGGCCGATAAGTACCTATCTACTTTTCATGGTATCACAATAAGTAAGAGGTTGCGTGTCGTTAAAAATAATGGCTGAAAATTTCACCATTATTACGAATTATATCACTTCGGTGTTTCATGATGAATTTCCCCCTGTTAAATTCTCAAGAGAATTGGTTGGTACGTTTATATAATATTATTTTACTGGATAGTAATCTCAAATCTAATATTAGGTACTGGAAGTCCATAGTTCTATAAACATTATACATTTAAATGCATTTATTTTAAAGAATTTTTTCAGTATTTTAGGACACCAATGAATTTTGTTTTTACAACAATTCATAATTTGTAGCTATTTTTTGCTCATTTAATACTTCTCTATTATAAGATGTATTATAAGTAGTTTATTATTATAGTCCATTATTAGTAGTTTTCTCTATTATAAGATAACTACTAATGATTTAAGATGATTTTATTCATATGTTTCTATCTATATACCTTTTTATCAGCTTAATTAATAGATTTCAATATATTAAATTAACTTAAGCTTAATCAATATATTTAAATTTAATAAAATAACTTCAGAAAAAAATCAGTTAAACATCAGCTTGGGACCATAAAAAATTGATTTCGACACAATCTTCAATATGATTGTAGTATTCATGTGTGTTAATATATTTGGTCATGGTGAATTGTATACATTTTGTGATAGCATTTAAAGTATTATGTTTTTAACTTATGAGTATATTTATTATATGTATGCTATATGGTTACATAGACAGATATTAATAATTTTAATTTAAAATATAAAATAAATATTATAAACGTAATTCATAGATGATTTTTAGGTTATAAAACTAATGTAATTCTTCTTATGGAAAATCTGGATTGAGTATTGTGCTGGTTCTTTATTCATAGTAGTCTTAGTGGTTACGTTTTTATGTTGAGCTTATGACTACAGTAAAAAGGAAGCGGATTAGTCTATGTTATAGTAAAGTTTCCAATTTTTTATTCCTGTGTAACTATAGATTTTGTTCAGTTTTAAAGCTGTGATACAATTACGAAGCAAATAATTGAATTTTTTATCAAAAACTTTTGACTGCCTAAGTTTAAACACAGACAATATTAATGATGTTTAAATATTAAAATGTGAAATAGATTTATAAGGTTACTATGAATTTAATAATAATTATTCAATGTATTTAACAACAAATATATTTGCAGTTAGATTTTCCAACAGTAGTTATTAATATTATTGGATCTTAATGTGCAACTTGTACAAATATAAACTGAAATTTTAGTTACATATATAAAAAATAAAAAATAAATATAAATACATATTTACAGTAGGAAATAATTACTACTAAAAGCATATACAATAATTACTTAGTATAATGCAGATTAATTTACAATTTATAATTGTAAATTTTTTTCAATTTATCAATATAATTTTAAAATATGAGAGAAAGTAGTAATTCAATTTGTTAACTTACATATTATAGTGTATAAATTCTTGAACTAATTTAATATTTTAAATTAATTTTAATACTTATTATAGTTATAATATTTAGGTAATAAGGTTCACAAACATTTTTAATGCTAACTAAAGTATTAATAATTTTTAAACGAATAATTCATTATTTTTTGATGTGTACAAAAAAAAAAAATAAAAATAAAAATATTTATCTCTCTTATTATAATTTTACTGTAATAAATCAGTTATTTATTTCTTTATATTTAGTTTTACTTTACTTTATTTTTTAAATTTATATAGTTAATTAGTATAAAGTTAAAACGTAATTATATTGACTGTAATTTAATATCCTAACTTCTAAATATTACTTTTACATTATTTTATTTTATTTGAATAAGACACTATTTCAAAAATATAATGGTTAAAATAGATAAATACCTATTTTACAGACTTGTGAGATAAATTAATTTTGGATAAAGTTTTTATTTTATTATTTCAGTTTATAACCATGTACATTATAGGTACATGATATGTCATACGTATAATTTTGTTTAGTCATCACTGTTATTATTATTAAATATTTATTCTTTTTGTTTTATTTTTGCTTCTACTTCCGTGTAATTGGCTAAAGGAAAATAAATAATTTTTTTCGTTTATTCAAGTGTATCGTATACATTTTTAAAATGCAAATATTGACTTATCAATTATAAAGAAGCACGTTAAACTGTTTTTTCTTATTTTATAATAGTAAAATGAATAATTAATTTTTTTTTTTAATTTCCGATATTTTTAAGTAATTTTAATTTATTAATTATAGACACTTCAAAATATATTGATTAAAACCAGAATAAAATTAATTTAAATATTTAAATATATAAACAATTTATTTATTTATACATTAATTAATAGTTATTAACCGTTTAATAATTTTTAATTTTAATTTAATTGGTATTATTTTATTAATAATTTTAAGATTAAAATATAATTATAAAAAAGGTTTTATATCTTTGTTACTAGAATTGGTTATTTTTTATAATTAATCTATTATGTAAATGTTTAAAAGTGTAATTCAATTAAATTTTATTAATTTTTATTCTAGAATCATTCACACTATGACGTATTTTTTATTTTTTATTAAAACAATTATAAAAATAGTGTTTAATATCACATTTTCTTATATAGTTTTGCATGGCCAATAATTTTTACAATTGCTTGCTTGTCTGTTATATGTTGCACCGATTGCATTTTACTGATTTTTTGTTAATTTAAAAAAAGCTGATGATTATATTGTCTTATTTAACCTTCTCAGTTTTTTTTTTTTTTATATTTCCATCTTGTCTTTCATATATTAAATTATTTTACTTTTTTATATAGCTCCTTAGTGTTGTATTAATTTATAATTATTAAACAAAAGATAGTTGTGAATTTAGTATATTTATTATGGTTATAATATATATATATATATAGGCTTTATGACTCTTATACTAACTATTTTAGATTCTGAACGGAGTAAAGAATGTATTGATTTTACAATGATGTGTGTTTTTTTTTTTTTATTTTTCTTTTTTTTTTTGTGTCTGTCGACAAGATTTGAAGCAGTAAAAATGCTTCGATTGCCTTATGTAGCAACTTTTCTGAAAGGAAAGTGAATATATTTGGTACTTTGGGGGTCCAAAGTAAAATATTTTCAATATTTTTTAAATGCGACGAGAAAAACCATAAAAAATTTTGGGAAAAACGGGAGTTTTTACGCAAAACCAGTTTTCGACATAATCAAATTTTTTATTTTGCTATAACTCAAAAACTAATCGATGTAAATACTTGAAATTTTCACCAAATGTTTAGATTAGCGTTCTCTATACACCATTAAATTTTCAAAGTATTTTGACTTTTATTGAGCTATTTATAGACAATTGAAATTTTCAATTTTTTTAAGTATTTTTTTTTAAATAACGATAACATTTTTTTGGCTGCCCAAAAAATCTTGAAAATTTAATACAAGGTTTCTTATAAGTTGATCCTTAACTGATAAAAAAAAATCTAAAATCGTAAGTCACAATTTTTTTTATAAGTGCTCAAAGATTAATTTATACGAAATATGTAAAAATAACGATAATTTGCAAGTTATTTTGTAGATAAAAATTCATAAAATTTTTTCTGTTCATACTTAAGGTTCAAAATGTTAACACTAGGTTATCTATAAGCTACTCTTCAAAAATCTTTAAAAAAATTTCTACCGGAATTAGAGGAAAAAATTTTATGACTGTTTGAAATTTAAATATTTACGAAATTGCATAAAATAGCGATTTATTCTCAAACGATTTTAAATATTTTTTATAATTCAAAAAGTATAAGTCGCAGATTTTTGAAATTTCTACCAGCTGTTAAGATTGGTATTTCCTTTATGTCATATTTTTTTCAAAATATTATATTGATTTTTAAGCCACTTATAGGCATTTAAAATATTCGATTTTTTTACATTTTTTTTTTATAATCGGTGATAAAAAAAATTTGGCTCGTACAAAATACTTGAAAATTTAATAGAAGATTCCACAGAAGTAGTTCTTAAAGTCATTCAAAAATTATTAAAATCCATAGGCACAATTTTTTTTTATAAGCGTTTGAACAGCGAATATTGACAAAAAATTACATGTAAAATATAATATACTGTATAATATTCTAGACTGACAAAGATATCGGTTTTTTTTAAAATGCTCTAACTCAAAAATGAAAAACCGCAACAACTAGAAATTTTCACCAAATCTTTATATTGACGTTATCTATACATGGTTAAGATTTCAAAGTATTTTGACATATTTTGACTTATTTATAGACAATTTAAATTTTCGATTTTTGTTAAATTTTTGTTTTTAAACATCTATAAAATTTAATTGATTGAGCGAAAACTCTTGAAAATTTTATACTAGGTTTATAATAAGTTAAACTTATCGTAACTAAAAAATATCGGTGATCGGTTCACTCAATTTTTTTTTATAAGCCCTTAATTCTCAAATTTGTATAAAATGTGTAAAAATCACGATAATTTGCAAGTTATTTTGTAGATAAAAATTCATAAAATTTTTTTTGTTCATACTTAAGGTTCAAAATTTTAACACTAGGTTATCTATAAGCTACTCTTCAAAAATCTTTAAAAAAATTTCTACCGGAATTAGAGGAAAAAATTTTATGACTGTTTGAAATTTAAATATTTACGAAATTGCATAAAATAGCGATTTATTCTCAAACGATTTTAAATATTTTTTATAATTCAAAAAGTATAAGTCGCAGATTTTTGAAATTTCTACCAGCTGTTAAGATTGGTATTTCCTTTATGTCATATTTTTTTCAAAATATTATATTGATTTTTAAGCCACTTATAGGCATTTAAAATATTCGATTTTTTTACATTTTTTTTTTATAATCGGTGATAAAAAAAATTTGGCTCGTACAAAATACTTGAAAATTTAATAGAAGATTCCACAGAAGTAGTTCTTAAAGTCATTCAAAAATTATTAAAATCCATACGCACAATTTTTTTTATAAGCGTTTGAACAGCGAATATTGACATAAAATTACATGTAAAATATAATATAATGTATAATATTCTAGACTGACAAATGACATCGGTTTTTTTAAAATGCTCAAACTCAAAAACGAAAAACTGCAACAATTTGAAATTTTCACCATATCTTTATGTTGACGTTTTCTATACATGGTTAAGTTTTCAAAGTATTTTGACATATTTTGACTTATTTATAGACAATTTTTCTAAATTTTTCGTTTCAAAATAAAATTTACTTATTACAATATTTATAAAAAACAATGTATTATATCCTAGACAAACATATTAACTCCGTTCAGAATCGTTATTCGTATACAATGATATCTATCATTGAATTCAAATTTAATAAATCCATTGTAATAATGACCTATCCTATAAACGAAGTGCACTCCACCCCCAACTGTACAGCAGAGCGAGGCCCATCCGGTTCTTTTTTTATTTTGCCTATATTTGTATTAAGAAATGCAATTTGACTACGTTATGTTAGGATAAATTTTACTAACACATTAAATATTTTAATCGAAACTTTTGTTTGTTCTTAAATCGATTCAGTAAGATTCGTTTATTTTAAAAATGAATAGTTAAAGAGTTAAACAAGATGTCTACGCTGCAGTTACAATATGAGAGTAGTAATCATATTATTCTAGCGGATCGAATATTCAATAAACTCTCTAGATAGATAAAACGTGTACTGGATTTTCTAGTTTTCAGAAGACCACTTGTCGATAATATTTTAATTGAAAATACTTTCTCCTGCAGTATATTCGTAGCATCTTATTTTATATTCAAAGAACATCTTTAAAATATTTTTTTGAGAAAAAATAATAGTTGTAAGAGACCACTTTGATCAAGTAATATACTATACATAAATTGTAATTATTGATCTGTTCACTTTATATCATCTTACTAATACATCTTTTTAATAAACCATATTTAGGAAACCACATAACTGATCAAGAAAACAATATTGATTGTTACATAATATGAATTTTTCAATAATAGCAATATACTGTTGTGGAGTTAGAATAATATATGTTGCGTCAATTTAACCTATATTTCTTAATTCTAATCATGGGGTTTCGTGAATATTATAAATTTCATATTACACTTAGACATTGGTATTTTCCATTAAGACGATATTAGATTAGCGCAGAATTTATGGGCGGAATTTCATGTTGTGTAATAAAAAATCGAATTTTTTAATAGTTCGATATAAATATTATAATATATATATATAATATATATATATTATAATATGTAAATATTGTAATTTATTTACTACGCTATTGTGCTATTTGTTTCTAATTGATTTATTATTTATATAATAAATTAATAGCTGTATTATTCTACTATTCTAAGTGCACAAATTTATTTGTTATAACTACAATTAATTTATAAATATACATTATATACATACAATATAAATATAAGTATTTCAATTAACTATTATCTGCCATAATAAACCTAAATATCAATAAGTAAATATTGATGAATAAAATTATTTTAAATTTGCAATTAATATTTTAACTCTTTTTTTATTAATTTATTTATCTAGAGTTTATTTTTTTGTATTAATATTATTTAAAGTAAAATTAAGTGTAAAACTTATACCTTAAAAATAAATTATTAATGTTTCTGTAATCTATACTCATTGTAAATATGGTTAATCAGTTAATATTTTTATAATATGGGACTCAGTACCTATAAATATAGTATATCACAAATTGTTGTGACAATTTTACACTATTATATTGTTGTCTGACTTTTCGGTGACTGTAATATAATAAAGGGTAGAAAAATAGCAATCTTACCAACGGTATCACATATCTCCTCCCCTAGAAAGCGTTTAATTTATTTGAGTGATATATGCTGGCTATAACACTGTGAAAAATCGCCTAGGGATTGTCTAAGGAGCAAAGAATTCTTCTGTCCACTCGTCCGGCCGTCATGTTGCGTATAAACGGACGCACGAGACGATATTGGCCTCGAGAGAGCACCATGGCCAGAGAACGGTGAGGGTGTGAGGGTGTGTGTATGTATATGCGTGGAAAAACGTGCTACGAGACCACACGCGCAAAATATCATTGTGAGTCTGATTGGAATTGAACAAGTGTTGAGCGGGGGAGGACGGAAACAACGGGCGCGGAATACGAAATATAAGATGGCAACCGAAATCGGTATATGTGTGAGTACACTCGTATATTTATTATATATAAACTCTAATACACGAAGACGCATTCGATTTTGATACCTTTTTGTTGAGTTGTGATAAAAAAAAATTCTGTATATCGTTTTCCGTTGCCCTAAGTGTCCACGGATACTTTCTTGAAAAATTATGTAAAAAAAAAAAAAAAATGGGGTAGTGGCAGGGGCACTGGCAAAAGGTCACGTCCTTGTGTATCAAATTTATTTGCACGACTAGAAAATACTAAAATAACGTTTTTTACGAAATCTACTCCAAAAAAAGTAATATCGCCTCCCGCATAATTATATGTTATACATATTATACCTATGTACCACGTGTTATTTTATCCTTCATTTTAACTGTATGTCACGCGCAGATTTTGAGATTGTTATAACTTTCTATATACCTATCATTTATATTTTTAATAAAATAAAATGATTCATTGTATATGTTAAATATATTTAAGAATTAGTAAAAATAGAAACATATTCTTATGTATGTGATATGTATTTGAAAATATAGAAATATTTTTTTTTTTTTTAACATTTTTACATACTTTATTTTACGTTTCTATCGAATTGACGGCATACATTCGAGTTTATTTATTTTAGTGTATTTGTTACAGTATATTATAGATTCAATTAAATAAAATGTAAAACTTATTTATTTGAACAGTATAGGACAAAATATAATTTTTAATTCGTGTTAATTTATGAAAGGTCTTAAAATTGAGTATGCGAAAAGTTTGTAAAAAATATTGTTTACGATTATTAACCTGTATGTAAAGATTTTATTGATATTTTTTTTTATTCAAAAATATTAAATATACTTATGTATATTCAAAACGCAGTATATTTTTTATATTTTGATTAGTATAGATTGGTTGTCTTGATTTAATTGAATGCAATAATTTTAATGATAAAATCATTAGAGATAGGGATGTGCTAGATACAAGAAACGTCAATTTTCTTCCGAAGATACATTTGAAGATATATTTAAATTTCTAAAAAAAATATTTAATACTAGATGTAATGTATATTATACAAATATATAAATAAAATGTATTATAAAAAAAAGATGAAACGAGTATTTTCCTGGCAATATACCTAAATAATTTATTTTTATTTAAATATAGATTGTAGATATAATTTCAAGGTAATAACTAATAAGCATTAATAAATCATTTATTAATCATCGTATTTGGCATAATGCGTATTGTGTCATTTTACAATTACGCTTGAATAATTTTTGAAACTTTGGCTGACTAGCCATTCGTATAAATAAGGAAAGCATTTAAATGAAACTTACGGAATACGTTTGTATTGAATTATACAACAATGAAATATTTTACTTAAACTGATACAAACAACTAATAAGGCACATTTAAGATTGATTTTATTTTTAAAAATAATACATTTTTGCAGCGTTAAATATATGCTATTAAATTAAACTTATTTTTGAATCTTCTTCCATTAATATTGGATAAAACAATATATTAAATATAAAACATAAATCTCTTATTTATTGAAAAGTGATAATCATTAATTCCTTTCTATCTAGTTACGATTATGAATCCCCTTTTATTTACTTTAATTGAATGCAAAAGATAAATAAAATGTTTAGTTATATGCTAATTTTGATAATATTTATGTTGATATTAATTCAATATTTTATATCAGCAATTATGTTTAGTTAATATGAATTTGTAAAATAGTATCAATTGATCACTCGTTTTCACTCTGTCAATATTGACGTTTACCAAGTGGAGAAAACTTCGCCTTCAAAAATTCTAAATCATCTTCAATCGATGCTATTTCTATGAGGATAAGAATTCTAACATAGAAAATGAAAACTATTAAAATAGTTGAAGTTCTCTTTTGTATGTACACCATATTGAAAAGCTACTCATTCTTAAATAATTCGAGAAAAATATGTGATTTAAACTGTTTTATTTTCATACACAACACTTTCTAAAATATAAGATTAGAATTAAATACATTTTTATTAAAATTTAATGAGAAAAATATGGCATTCGTATCCATATTGTTACTATTTACATTGTAAATATATAATTTTATCCATGTTTTACGATTTTTATATTTAATACTCCATTTTGTTCCAATCCTAATTTAAAATTCAGGGTTGATTATTAATTAATTTGTGTGTCATAATTAATTATATAACCGACTCCTTAGGAAATTAAAGTTTATTAAATGAATCATCAATATTATCGTTTTATATTATTTCCTGTATTCAAACAATGCGATTGTTTATTGTTTTATGATTTTGGCTTAATTTATTGAAATTTGAAACTTGAAGCTGTTAATATTGTAAAATAATAATTACAATAATTATACGTCAAATTATAAATATGTATAGAAATATCGAGGAAATTTGGTTTTAATATTTAAGTGTTCAGTACCTCAAATAATTTATATCTTGAACAAAATAATAATTATGTTTACAATAATTTGCTTAATGGATTCTTTATTTATATATATATATTTTTTTTTTGTGTAATATGTAATTGTGAAACGAAATTAGAAGGAATGAATGCGTTAGAAATTATCGATATATTAAATAATAATTGAACTTAAAGGTGTTTTATAAATAATTCATTCTCATGTTACAAATTTTTACAGTTGAAACCCTTAGAAAAATGTGTAATTTGTACACTAATTGACTTCTATATATTCTACGTTTACATTAAGTAATTTTTAGAAGCTTTTGATGTTGTAATACATTTGTTAAACCCCTGACACTCAGTAAAAGTAGATAATTATGTGTTCAAAACTTATAGGAATTTAAATGGTTAACAGTTATATTATATAACATATATAATTGTACACGTAATTTTAATTTCTGGAGTTTCTACTTACAATTTTTAATGAACATGTTGTATTAATTTTTTATAAATGTAAAATAATATATTTAATTATGTTTGTTTTCTTCGTTAACAATTTAATATATTACCTACGTATGTAACGAATAAAATAAAATAACAAACATTTCATATTTTACTAAAATTTTAAATATTAATAATATTTAATAATATTTTTTTTAAATTTATTTTTTGTTTTTTTAATGTACACCTTAGCTGCTGAGGTTATTGGTGTTTTAAAAGTATATTATATTTAAAGGTTTGTCTATAAAATGTTGATAATAATAGACTAAGGCTTATACATTTTAATTATATGTGATATAATCTATATATTTCCAGTAAGTATGTCATGTTTTCTAGAACAGTTATGTCTCTTCGAAAAGTTGAAGAATAATTTATGTCGTCTCCTGGTTGGATGTAAGTATTTCAGAAAGAATTTAGGGAGCATCAGCTTACTTTTGGAGTCCTTCGTCAGATTAGGTTTACTTGGTTGTTTACTGATTTTGTGATGTTGTTTGATGTGAACTATCGTTTTCCTTTTTTCTTCATTAGTTATTTGTGTATGTATAGGATATAACCAATTCTTAATCCGTTTATTATGATTTGATGTTTGAGCAGGAGTGATATGTCATGTACGCAGGTGAGGATGATTGATTTAATTCTTCTTTCCATTAATATTGAAATATTTAGTCTATGTTTATATTTATTAGGAGTTTTGTGTCAGGATAAGTTGTAATATTTCATAATTCAACAGGTTCTATGGTTGAATTCTTAGGCTATAAATAAAATTTTTTTGCAGATATTGAGGTATATAACAATATATATGTTGAATATTTAGTAATCATTGTTTCTTATTGTTATTATGTCTTGTTATTAGATATTACATATTTTATGTAATTTTATTATTTATTTTTCCTCTTTTTCTCTCATACACAAGCATACATACACTTTATAATATGCAGACAATGAATAATTTGTTTACTTTTTATATTTTATTTATCTAGCGTTGTCTAGTGTTTATTTTTTAAAATTTGATTATATATGATTTTTTCGACGGCTTAGTAATGAGTATTTACCTCTGTAGTACTTACCGATTATAATCCAATTTCAAGCTATGAGCCATACTACTAGCCTTCTATTTACACGATGGTTATAATTATAATTTGTCATTAATTTTTGTGATTTAAAATTTAAAATAGTAGAAAGTTCACAGCTGGAGATTGGTACGCGTCGAATTCTAGGCCATACCAGTGCATAAGATTTTACCATTTCTCAGGTCTATATTACATAGTAGTATTGTTATAAGCAGCAACACCGAGCATACTGTAAGATTTCCTTAACACAATATGTCAATTTATTAAGTTTCTTGTGACTAAATCGTTCATGGGAATTATTTGAAAAACATTCGTTATATTTAGCTGATAAAATTAACCCATCTGAGATCTGTTGACGTTATAGCACGAAGATTTATCGACATAAAGGTGATTTTGATTTTTTCAGTATATTGTACTATTATTACATAACTTAAATAATACGTAATCACTTACACCAATTAATAATCGGAGACGTACAAAACGTGAACTAGGAAATCGTAAAGATCAAAATTATATCTCAGACGAAACTCTCGTGTTTTTTAGATATTGTTTACATAAATTGACTACATTACTCATAATAGCTGTTACATTCATGCCTCTAGAATACTACATTTCTGTAATTTTAGTACAAAATTCTTACCAATTTAATAAATATTTTTGTTGCATATTGAGTGACCATATTAATTTGAGTTTTTATATTGTAGAATATAACTAAAAACTTTAATTTCCCTTGTAAAGCGAATGTTTTTAATTTCAATTTAAGTTTAAATATTAACTAACAAGCTTAGGAAATAGAGTTTAATATTAGGAATTTTGGTATGTGGTATCTGTAAAAAATAAGAACGTTATTTCATACTTTTTTTATGCTTTAGTACTGTATAGTACTATATACTAGTACATTATTAAAATAATCTCAACGAAGATACCAAGATGAAATGTGATCATGTTATTGACATTTGACACCACAGTTCAATAGTATATGATGTACCATTTGCTATGTTTTATATGTATATACAACTTCCTGTATTTTCAAAGAATTTGAAATCATATTCAATTTATTAATAGTTTCATTAAATTTGTAAACACATATATAAGAATTAATTAAATTTATATTTTATTTATAAATTTCTTGCAGTTATGAAGCGAGTACAAAATTAATTTTAAAACCTATATTACAGTTTTTATTTTATATATATTTAGTTTTAAGTAGAAGTTATTTAAGTTAAATAACCTGATTACTCAAATTAATTGATGTAACAAAAAAAATCAATGATATTCGGAGGATATATTATTTTTTTATTTTAAAATGCATAATATGTAATTAAGATTATTCATCATTAAAAATAAATATTTCTTCTAAAATATGATGTATATATAAGTATACACAACTAACACAATTTTCAGGAAATTAATATTACATAAGCTAATTCCAAATTTTAGTTTTAGAATTATTTTGTTTTATGAGAACCAGTAGTATTTTATAATTATTTATACGAAAGTTACGTTTTATAGAATTCAATAATAGGAATAATGATATAATTCTCTATAATTGTATTATTAGCGTAGTATAAAATACAATATTGCAACATCTTACAATAAACTCTATTGTTTGATTGTTTAAAGTTATAACGTCATCAACATGATATCTACGTGGGAACTAAGGTAAAACAATGTGCGCGCCTATTGAGTAAATAATTTACTGTCTTCTACATAAATTGTATTTACCAGCAAAATTTTATGTGTAGATTGTATTATATCAGTTGTTGAGTATAAGTTTTTGAATTCTAAATTTCTAAATTTAAGTAATTAGTTTTTTATAAAAAGGGAATTATTTTATCTCTAAATGTGTATATAATTCGTGATATCTATAATTCGTTAAAAATATTTCATGCAAAATACTTGTAAGTATTATTTTTTAAAAATTAAAATAATTCTAAATTAATTAATTCGTCCTTTAGATTTTGAACAAAATGAAGAAACTTTATTGAAGAAAATATCTACGCATTTCGAAATGTATAAAAAGGATTTTTGTCAAATTAAATTAGAAAATAGAAAATAAAATCATAATAGCATTAGCCATCGTGTATATATATATATATATAAATTACAATCATAATAATACTTCAAGATCAAATTATTTATTTATTTATGTATTTATTTACAAGTATTAACCATTTAATAATTTTTATTTTATAAATAATCAAGAAAAAGAAACATCGTGGTACAATAATTGTTCACCGTAGATAATTTATATATATGTATGTATATTATTTTTGTTCAGATCTATATTTAACAGTTTATTATTATGTCTACTGTTTTAAATACGTTGAGTAACACACATATTTTAGTAAATACTAATAATGTAGATATTGCAGAGTAGTACCAATAGACCGAGTGTAATTTTATAAACGCTAAAGGCAAAATTTCGAAAGCTGTTTAGGTATGACAAAATGGGTTAAATTGTATAGTAGTGGCATGAGTTGTACAACGTATTTCATCTCAAGGTCAGGGTGAGTGAACTAAACGCATCATAATATTATTATATATTTATTTGTATAGTTGTTTTCCTACCGCATTGGTTGTGGTGATTGATAGCTAATTCTATACCGTCTATCGGAATGTATCAAGGAAGATGGACACGCACATATTTACATTGTAACGAGAAATGCACAAGGAAATCACAATAGTGCTATGATTTACTTACATGGTACTTACATGAATACATATAAAATATTAATATATTCCATTTGTCCATCCATCTGAGGAATTTATGTTTGCGTAATACTCCATGCGTTATCCGTTACTTTTTCCATGGATTCTTTGGCGAAATTAGTGAATAATAATAAAAAATAATGTACTCACATACGAAACCAAAAACAACGAAAATATGGGCCACACGCTTCAAGCTCGACAAAATAATAGTAATAATATATACCTATAGCTGTAATGTATGCATTCCAATGTTGAGAGCGAACTATGTTTGTGTATGTGTTATGTTCAGCTGACACGGTCTGGGCGCTAAAAGTCATGACAACGGCTTGCACGAGAACGCTATACCCTTGTCGCTTTTGGAAAACAAACGACATGTGGCGTTAAGTCCTGCAGGACGCAGAGAATTCATTTTGGGTGCTGGGACATAGTTGTAGGATGTACGAGAGGAAGGCAAAATCAAATAGGGTGGTGAGAGGTATTTCTAAACGGTTTTTATTTTATTTTATTCTGAAATCGTGCCAGGAATACATACGAGCACGTTTCCTTCTTTTTTTTTCGTCGTACGTTAAGTGAAATAGCAAATTATTTAATCAACGAGCGAGTTTCCATTTATGGAATATATTTTAGTTTATGACGTGCACTTTGGTGTACACTAGTTTACGATGTTGGAAAAATATTTGTCTAACATTTTTCGGATCATTTCTAAATAAAATGTTTATTTAATTTTAGAATTTACTTAATAATTTTACTTTTATTATTTTATTTATAAGTGTTTAAGTGTTTTTTATGAAATGGTTTTAATACTTTTATGTTGTCATAATTTAAATTGTTTGTATTTAATATAGTTTTTTAATGGGCTTTATTGGAAATCGGTATCATGTGGCAAATATCCTATGGGTCGAGTAAGAAAACACTGGTATAATTTTCATCATTGCGAACGTGTGGTTATTTTATACATATCATGGTTTATTATGAGTATTGAGTAAAAAACATAAAGAATTTCAGTTTTAATTGATTTTTAATTTGAAAAATATGTAAAATAAAACATCACATAATACTGAGGTAAAGATTACTGGGTGCAGGTATATATTAACCTAACCTTATTACTATAGTTTTTATTATTACAATTATGCATATAATAATTGTTGGACAATTATTGTATTAGCACGTATAAAGTCGATTGAATCGAAGAACAATGTGATAAACATAAATGAAGAAATCGGCTGATTTAATCTAACCAATTTAATAACTCTTTACTGAAAAAATTTAGTTTTGGACTCAAATAGTGTTGTTATTTCGAAATTTATATTATTTATTCTTATAGCTAAATGTTGTTTGTTTTTTATTTTCAGAATATTTTGGAGAAATTCAACCCAGGTGCTCGTCAAATGATCAATGCAGGCAAGGCATATCTGAAAGCTCTTCATGGTGAGTTGTGATTTAATATTTTAATTAGGGACAAAAACTCCGTTGGTGGTGATTATAAATATACTCGACTGTATATTTTATCAGATCAAGTATTATTCTATTGACATTGTCTTAGTATATTTATTTATTTTTATTTTATTTCATTTAGTACACATTTTTGTGATATGTTTATTATTTTATTATTGAAGGATAATATATTTTACAGAAAATAACTATAGAAATTCAAATTAAATACCTAATATCATTGGTTCTTCGTTTATATCGAGTATATTTTATATTGTTGAGTTAATGATAAAGATCTGGTTTACAAAACTAGAGTTCACACTTTTTTATTTAACTACATTTATTAATTTAAATATATTGTTGAATAATTCGCTTTATTTTATTGCGTATAACAATATCATTAAATCGGAAAAAAGGATCGTCGTAGGTGACAGGAATAAAGCGGCTATGTCTAAACACACAGTTGCCGGTTTGAATCCGATCACCGGCAGCTTTGCCTTCTGGATTTGACGACCACTCAGAAAGAAAACTCTCCATTCCAACCAGTATGTATCACATAAAGAAAAATGGACACAAAATATACTGTATAGCCGTGCTCTGAAATCATACAATAAATAAATTTAAAAAAACCGGATGGGCCTCGCTTTGCTGTACACTTGGGGGTGAAGTGCGACTCTTCATAGGATAGGTCATTATAATGGATTTGTTAAATTTGAATTCAATGATAGGTAACATTGTATACGAAAAACGATTCTGAACGGAGATAATATGTTTGTCTAGAATAAAATACAATGTTATTTATAAATATTGTAATAAGTATATTTTATTTTTAAACGAAAAATTTAGAAAAATCGAAAATTTAAATTGTCTATAAATAAGTCAAAATATGTCAAAATACTTTGAAAACTTAACCATGTATAGAGAACGTCAACATAAAGATTTGGTGAAAATTTTGAATTGTTGCGGTTTTTCGTTTTTGAGTTGGAGCCTTTGAAAAAAAAATCGATATCATTTGTCAGTCTAGAATATTATACATTATATTATATTTTACATGTAATTTTATGTCAATATTCGCTGTTCAAACGCTTATAAAAAAAATTGTGCCTATGGATTTTAATAATTTTTGAATGAAAATAAGAACTACTTCTGTGGAATCTTTTATTAAATTTTCAAGTATTTTGTACGAGCCAAATTTTTTTTATCGCCGATTATAAAAATAAAATGTAAAAAATCGAATATTTTAAATGCCTATAAGTGGCTTAAAAATCAATATAATATTTTGAAAAAAATATGTCATAAAGGAAATGCCAATCTTAACAGCTGGTAGAAATTTCAAAAATCTGCGACTTATACTTTTTGAATTATAACATATATTTAAAATCGTTTGAGAATAAATCGCTATTTTATGCAATTTCGTAAATATTTAAATTTCAAACAGTCATAAAATTTTTTCCTCTAATTCCGGTAGAAATTTTTTTAAAGATTTTTGAAGATTAGCTTATAGATAACCTAGTGTGAAAATTTTGAACCTTAAGTATGAACAGAAAAAATTTTATGAATTTTTATCTACAAAATAACTTGCAAATTATCGTGATTTTTACACATTTTATACAAATTTGAGCATTAAGGGCTTATAAAAAAAATTGAGTTAACCGATCACCGATATTTTTTAGTTACGATAAGTTTAACTTATTATAAACCTTGTATTAAATTTTCAAGAGTTTTCAGTCTGCCAATTAAATTTTATAGATGTTTAAAAACAAAAAATTTACAAAAATCGAAAATTTAAATTGTCTATCAATAAGTCAAAATATGTAAAAATACTTAACCATGTATAGAAAACGTCAATATAAAAATTTGGTGAAAATTTCAAGTTGTTGCGATTTTTGGTTTTTGAGTTAGAGCATTTTAAAAAAATTTTATTTGTAAAACGTGATTTTGCGTAAAATTTCCCGTTTTTTCGTAATTTTTTTATCGTTTTTTTCGATTTTTTTAAAAAGTATTGAAAAGTTGGATTTTAGACTAGCCAAAGTACCATCTACATTCACTTTACTTTCAGAAAAGTTGCTATTTAAGCAAATCGAGGCATTTTTACTGCCAAAAAAGGTGTCGTCAGGCACAAAAAAAAAATAAAACACACATCATTGTAAAACCAATAGATTCCATCACTCCGTTCAGAATCTAAAATATATAGTAGGAGATGTGGTGATTAATGGTGTGCATTATTATGCATATAAATATATTTTTAACAAAATAAAATAGTTGATTTATAATATTCATAGAAATAGCGAATTTCTTTTATACAACAAATGTAAAATATTAAATTACATCTAACATTTAATCAGTCTAACATTTAAATTATTTATATAAAATATTTGTTAATAAAAATTTTAACTTTTTTTATTCGTATTTATCATCTAGATCAGTGATTCTTATCCTAGGGAATGCGCCCCCATACCTCCCTAGGGAGTCGTGATAAAATGTATGAGAAAGTGTGAGCACTCTTAAAAACGATAAAATATGAAAACGATATTTCTGATTGTTTATATTTTATTGGGCATTATTGAGTATTTAATTTATTTTATATTTACGTATAGTATAGAATCTTTATATGCTTTATCACAATTATCGTCAAATATTAAAAAGAAAATTAAAGTTTAACAATATCAATCCTTTCATTAATTTATATTTAATTGTAACAAGCTTAATATTACATATTTAAAAAAGTTAGCTTCTTTAATCAAATAAGAAATAAGATAATTCAAATTCAGAATACACAAAAAATATATCTTATACAGTGGTGTACAGTATTTTAACTAACAATCTAGTTAGTATTAAATACACTATTGCTATGTTACTGAATAATTAGACACATAAAATTATTCTCGTTTTAAATGGCAAATGCAATTATGCCAGTGAAATAAATTATACATCAAATCAGGTAGTTGGCTGTATTCTTAAAAGTTATAACGTAGCATTTAAATAAGACAAAATCATAAATGCTATAACAATCATATACAGTTTATATAGTTATATATGTTTATATAAACGTTTGTGTGTTTTAAAAAGTTGGTCATTCGTCGAAAAAAATCAGTCTCACAAGCTTATTCATTTTATAACGGGTCGGTTGAAATTGCTCTCGGGATTTGTTGGCGAACCCAAACGCCATTCCGACACAATGTATTATTCGTAAACAAGCGGCTCCCCGTCGAATCTTTCCTTTGAATGTTTCCCCAATACTGTTTTTTTGTATATATATATATATATATAGAAAATACCATAAATCTATATACAAAAAACAAAGAAAATCGACTTTTATCAGCAACTCATCGAACAAAAAAAATAATAATAATATCAGCCCTTTTAAGTCCCCAAACCTTTTCTTAGGATTGGCCTCGGTTTATGCGCAAGCGCATGCAAATGCATATATTTGTGCAAGTGTAAATATAGACCTCATAAATATTTATCAACATCGTATGATTGATGACATGTGCATATCATATGCACAAGCGTCTTTTATCATATTCCAGAGTTAATGTTGTCATTGGTTTGGTCGGGGTGGAGAATGATTGATATTGTCCCCTGTGTATGTATTATTTAGGACTTTTCTATTTTACTATAATTTTTTTTTTTGTTAAAATGTTTCTATGTGCAAATAATATCGTTTTTATAGGTATTTGTATCGATTTTTGTTTATTATTGTTATAGATATACATAATAATAATGATTAGGTGTTTTATAAGTGTCGGTTACATAAAATAATTAACCTTTAAAAATAAAATTTTTATATATATATATATACTATATATACTATATGTTTTATTGATGATTAAATATAATGTATTTTAAAATAGATTTATTATTATTAGAATACAGTTATTAATTAATAATACATATACCTATATAGAGCTACTGACTATAGTTTTAAGACTAATGTTTTTAAAAATTTTAAATTGTACTTAATAATTAATTTGATTTAATGTACCTATATAGTGAAATTTAATTGTTCAAAGTTAATTATGAACTAATATACTTTGAAATGGTAATTGCCTCAAAAGGGGAATTAGTAGTACGCACTATTCTGAGTCAATTAGTGGTTATGGTCATTGTTTTTTATTTTACAGTATGTGTGGATTTTACAATCATTAGACAGTTTAGCAAAAATAATTATATATTTTTATTAAGGAAAATTAAACGATAAAATATGATTTTAAAACTGAATGAAATTCCATACATTTCCATACACTTAAGTAATATTTCACATTTTAATCGAAATCTATGTATCACATATACATTTTTTTAAACAATATTAAAATACTATACGTAGGTACCTAAAATATAAATTGTTTAAATTATTATGTATTTATCATTATTTTAAAACACAAAATTGTTGTAGTACAATATTTTGGATTTTAATGGACAGTTCTGAGGCAATTCGAATAACTTAGTATAAAATACGATGTGAATACTTTTAATGATATTATAAGCATGTTAAATGAGAGTTACTAAAAAAAAGTAAATAATCAGGTTACATCTAACAATGTGAAAGAAAAAAAAGAGTTTGGGTAAATTGTCGCGGAAAAATTCTAGGACTTTTGGTTCAAAAACCTTTTAAGCTGTCAAACTTTACCAAAGCGCAATAAACAAAGTTTTTTTTAAAGGGTGAAAATAAAACTGATTTTATGTCGCGTAATTTTCATTAAAAACTGTATCAATTGATTCGCTTTAAGGAAGTATTATCGTCTCAAGGAAAAGTTTTTATTACGTTATTGAAAATTATATAACTCGAGTTGGTTTTAACAAAAAAAAAAAGTATTGCAACAGTAATTAAAAAAAAATAATAAAAATGGACCGTAATAAATAATTACTTATAATATTTATATTTTATTATAATTAAAATTAATATTGCCGGATTAATAATTTGGTAAAGTCAATAGAAATTATAAATTATAATTAAATAAAAGTTTCATTAGTTTATATTGTACTAATTTCACGTTCATTGCATTATTTTTCTTAAAAGAATACTAGAGCAATTATATGAAGCAATAATAAAAAAGAAACAGTTTTCTATAAGTACATACGTTAGTATTTTAGTACTTGCATATTATGTAGATTCAAAAATCTCACGAGTGTATTGTTATTGATATTATATTATATTATATTATTAATATAAATATTATATATTTATGAATAACCTGAGTATATAGTTTTATGAAACCCATGGTTATTTACCATTATTTATGGTTATATACAAATTATTTTGTTAATATCTTGGAGTATGTTAATCTGAAAAAAAAATAAGCCGATAACTGTACAGCAAAAGTAGTGAAATTGTAAAATTATTAGATAACATTGTTTTATTTCATAGTCACAGTAGTCAATGACTTAATATTTTAAATACTATGACTACTAGTCATAGTATTTAAAATATTAAGTAACAGAAAGTAAATTCTATTCAGTACTAGCCAATAGCAACTTTATGAAAAACTGTATATTATATTCTTATTAGATTAAAACACAACTATTATTTTGAAGCTAGTCAATTTAAACGGAAAGTAGGATTACACGCAGTTTATATTAAAAATAATTGGTACTTACTGAACTTTTCGTTATTCATTTATTTTAAATTACTTTAGATAAAAATTATTATGGAAATATACTAATAAATAGTACTGGTTCTGAAGAATTTAACTGAACGTATTCAATTTTTTATGTTATAAGATAAAATAATTACCATTTTCAGTCAGTTTTTAGTGTTCTTTGTGTACAACTAAATTTAGTCGAATACAATATCTTAAAGTAATATTAAAAACTATTGATTTATTCTCACTATGAAACACGAGTCTAAGGTAAATAAAATCATTTTCAAATTTACAATAATAATACGTGCCTTCAAATTGACTATGTTACACTAAGACAAATGCTCTACTCTTCTAAGTCTACACGATCTTTATCCATGCAATTTATTCAATTAAATTCTAATTTAGTTCTAATTCCAATTAAGTTCTAATAACTATTAGATTTTTATTGTACATTTGCATTTTGAGTCTTTGGATATTAGACTTTGATTGAAACGAGTAATGTATTAGTATTACCATATTGTCTTCCTTTACTCATAATTATTTTTTCTAAACCAACAGTACGTTATATTAATTATTAATATATTAATTAATAATATATATATAATATTAATATATTAATTATTAATTAATTATATATTAAAACAAATACATTTTTATTTGTAAAGGAAGAAAGAAATGTAGTAATTGTAAAAGAAAATAATGTTATAAATGTAGTTTTCCAACTAGGCCAAACAACATTTAACTAGATGGAATGAATTGGGTTTAATTTGAAAAGGTTTTTCATTAAAGGATTTTTGACGTTTGAACACGTACATTTTGCTATTTAATTTTAAAAGATGTTCAGGGTGTAATTATAGTTTTAATAAAACATGGCAACAAAAATTTTTCCCCTTATAATATTTAATGACCAACAAAACCTCGATAAAAAATAAGAATGAAAATATTTTTTAATTTTATAATAGTTATTACATATTAAATTTGAGTATGTTATATAATTTTTTAAAATATATTGCATTAAAAAATATATATATCTTCGTAAATAGGATTAAACAATCGTTTTGTATGATATTTTGTCATATGAAAACGTTTAACTGAAAGTCCATAATGCATTTCTGTTTTAATTTAATTTTTATTTGATTAATTAAGAAAAAATATACTTATTTAAAAAATATATAACATTAATTGTGATAGTTTTCATATCGTTGAAAGTATAATTAGTTCTTATATTATGAATATTGTATAAAATATTATTTAATTAATAATATTATACCAAAGTAATCATTATTCACTGTTTACTAAAAAAATTAGTTTTTTTTTTTTTTAAATTAATTTAAAGGCGCAACAAAAAATGTATGTTTCGTGATATGTAAGCTCTTGAAAAGCACGTGATGTATATTTTACATTATACGGGGATAATCCCAATCTTGGTTTTTTCTTGTAATTTGCTTTCTACTTCAGGTAATTCTTATTAAAAACGCTTTAAAGAGCGTTCAACCCGAATAAACTTAATTCCAAACCAAATTTGTTAAAAAAAAGAAAATAATATAAAAGATACGCAAAGGTTTTTGTAATAGAGATAAGCCGTTTGCGATAAAAAGAAAACGATTCTGTTGTAGATGAAAACATTTTAACGAGAAATTTGCCCTTAAACTTCAATGCTAGTCGCAAGGAAAAATAAAGAAGAGGAATAAATGAATTGCACACGCCCCTGTTAGATTATTCTCTTGGGATAAATTTACCGAAAGCAAACAACACTGGCATTACTACGGTGAGTGATTTCTCATCTCTTTGCTCGACAACAACAGTATACAACAATTATACCTTCGTACATTTTTAAGCTGGACTTAATAATTTAATATTTGATAAATAAATAACACAATGTAGCCATTTGTGTTATTTATGTAAAAGTATGTTTGTGTAATAAAGATCATTTTTCTTGTGCTACATTAAGAACATCATATATTAAATTGCGTAAAAATATATTTATAAATAATATTCAATATTTTTTAAACGGAATCGATATTTATGAGCATTTGATATTTTGAACAAAATTGTGTTGATATTAGCTTATAGACATGAATATTATTGTGATAGGTTGGATGAGAAAGATAGAAAATAGAAAGAGTAACTAACTCGTTTAAAATTGTATTCTTATCTCTATTATATCTCATCTCAATAAACATTTTTTTTCGAACAATTCAAACGAAAATTTGATATGTTATTGATGAATGTAAAAAAAAAAAAAAATACAAAATATATTATTTAAGACCGTTGATAATTTATAACACAATTGATTTAATAAATTTAAATTAAGATTTTTTAAGCTGAAAATTTAATGTTACAAAGATATGTACATATAATTGTAATTATGATAAAAAATAATTATATATAGGTTAGGTTCGTAGGTGTAGCTAACGAATTCTTAATTTATCAAACTCTCAAGCAATTCGTGAACTTTAATTATTTAGAAACAAAAAAACGGTTGTAGGTACTCATAATATATCACAATATAATTAATTTATATATGGTTAGTATAGTTTATTAATTTTACATTTTTATTCGACGTTAAGTAATAATTGTATTTATTTGAATTTAAATATAGTATTATATTTTAAAATATATTTTATTTTCTACTTACATACTTTGAATATTTCACTGTTATATAATAAATAACACTTTTTTGAAAAAAAAAAAAATATTTAATTCAATTGGTACTGTTTTTTTTTTTCATCGAAGCGTTGTTGGATCGTTTTTCTCCACTTTAGTCTTGGGAATTTAATAGCATATTGTATAAATTAATATTAATAGCAAATGGAAGCCAATGAAGTTCATCATTTGTTCGCTGTAAAATAACATTTGACTAATGGACCATAGCCGTTAGGTTGGTGACAAATTGCGTAGCTGTAGAATTCGATTTTTCGAAAAATACTTAAGCCGG
This sequence comes from Sipha maydis, assembly GCA_034509805.1. Taxonomy (NCBI): domain Eukaryota; kingdom Metazoa; phylum Arthropoda; class Insecta; order Hemiptera; family Aphididae; genus Sipha; species Sipha maydis. The sequence goes on along the minus strand of JASXSY010002528.1, from coordinate 77,824 downwards.
AAATTAAAACGCATCTTTATAGCCATATTCTCTATTGCATTAACTATATCCCGGTTTCTTTTTTCTTTGGAATTTCATAGCTAAATGACTTTTATTATCCAGATGTAGGGTCAACGACGAGGGTGAATTTCTTAGCAAAAGTATTTTTAACCACCCCTTTTTTCCAGAACGGGCCCTCTTAATACTTTGGATACATTTAAGCATAGAATCTGGAATAATTTAGCCGTTTGCATTTTGATACGTTTGTATATTGATATAAAATTGACAAATGTTCAAGTGAAGCATCTGATGAAATTATTTTATGAAAATATAGATGTGTAATATTTCAGTGTTTTTTAAATTATGTAATACTTGAACATTAAAAAAGCGCCAGTCGATTGAAAGTTGAAGTTGTTTTTTTTTTTTGTAGTTATAGTACAGTATAATAATAATAAATAAAAATTTTTTGCATTTCTTAGGTGTGAATAAGGTATGTTTTTTTTTTTTGATGGAGATTATATCACCAATCATTATGATATCAGTTCGAGATTTTGAGAAAGATTGAAAGATTTGGATTTCTTTTTAGAATACATGCGAAAGAGATCTAACAATGATTTCTGTCCTATGGATCTCAATCCCTTATCTGTCGGACCAAATAATTGTGGGAAACATGGCACATGGCACATTCAAAATTGTATATCTGTATAAGAAATGGCTTTTGTAATCTTATGAGTAATGACCCAAGAACCGCATCATTATTCACAAAACTATTATATTAGATAAGTTCTATTCGATGAATTATGCAAGCATTGGTATCTAATAGATTTATTATGACGATAGTCGTGCAAGTCGTGATAAAAAGTTTTTAAGACAGTAACATATAGCTTTAAATTTGATTATTTTAATAAAATATAATCATACTCAAATCATAATCATAATAATATAATTTCATTATTATAGATAATTTATCAAAATTGTATTATATTTTAGTTTGTAATTAAACATTTTTTGAATAGTTTAATATAATTACAGTGAAACCTCTATTAATGGACACCTCTCAATAGTGGACCCTTCCCAAAAGTGGACACTTCTAAATTCCCCGGCAAAAATGTATGCGCATATAAATGTATGCGTAATAGGTTTTCTCAATAGTGGACAACTCTCTATAGTGGACTATTTTTAATTCCCCGTGGCTGTCCACTATATAGAGGTTTCACTGTATATATATTTTATTATTATATTATAGTTAAGTTTTTAAAAACTATTTTTTGGTTGAGTCTATAATTATTTGATTATATATATTTTTTGAAACAAAGATTAATTTTTAAGAAAATGATAATTTATTGTGTGTGTTGTTCAAATTGTGGAGGTTATATTAGTATAAAAATTATAAAATTAAATTAATGTATAAATTGAAAAACAAAGTTAAATTAATTGTATAAAATGTTGTTAAAAGTTTTTTTTTTTTATACTCATTAATTAAAATTTTGCTTTGTAAATTATAATTTGATGTTGGTATTTATTTATTTATTGAAAACGGGCGTGAGCCCAAGTTAAAATAATTAGGTGTTATGATTAATTTATTAAATCATAATAATTATGAGGTATTACACACCCAAATAAAATAATTAGTCACAGCAAAATTATACTAAATAATTTTTTTGTTATTTTTATATAAATAAACAATAATAAAGTGTTCCTCAACTGAATTGTCAATTATGATGACTAACAATTTAATTAATTTATGCTACGTTTGCACTTTGAAGTGTATATTTAAGAACTCATGATTGTATAATTCAATATGTTCAACACAACATAACCCAATCTACATTATAAGTGTGTTTATAATAACGAATTATTAAACAATTTATTTTTTATTTTTATTTATTTATAATATTTTCTTTGTTATTGATATATTATGTTATTGAAGCAAGTGTAAATGATCTTATTTATTGCTAACTACGTCTTTGGTTTTAACATTTATTATTTAACAGTGTACTATTTTAAATTTGTAATATAATAAATTGGCATGAACATATTTTATTGGTTTTTAGTTCTTAGGTAGTTATTAAATTATCATTTAGTTTTTAGTATTTGATCTTTGATGATAAAAAATATTCATATTCATTTTTTTATTTTTTATACATGAAAAATATTTGTAAAAAAAATAAAACTAATATATTATCAATTGTATTAATTTTAATTAGAATGCAATTATTTAACCTAGTATATACTTAAGTTGTACGTAACATGTATTCTATCTAATTTTATATACTCGTAATTTTGTCAATGATAATGACTCTAAACGAAAATGATTTTTAATAGCTCAAATTTGTAAACATTATAAATAATTTACTGTAATGAAGTTTTTACGTGGTCTTACGAAAACCTCAAGGCCAATTTGTTACTCAAATATCATTATTCATAAGAAAACTTAAATGGAGATTGATAGAAGTGCTTAGATGAACGCATTAACCCCAAAAAATAAGCAGGCTAAAGTGCGACGTAAAAATAATCACAGATCGTTATTAAAACAAATTGTTACGATGGTGCGATAAACTCTCTATAATATATATATAAATACATAAATCCCTTGAACGCCTGCCATACCAAAATAGCGGAAAATGTGATAGGCATTCTGAGAAAATTACTTTTGTTTTCAACATTCTTAGGAGGGTGAAAGCTTTAGTTAAGAAAGCGTTTCTAGGGTGGGTATTATTATTTGATTATAATTTTTTCCTGAAAGTGTTAATCAAGAAATATAAATAACAAAAGTAGTATAAAGGTAATCCTCGCTATTCACGGCCATTTATCAAAAAGCTCACTGTATACAAAACGTTTCTGCGTATCATAATAATCAACTTCTAAATAATATCTCTTTATTATAGTGTATAAGGTGGGGATAAGTGCATAGGATAAGACGGATAAGATGAGTTACCTCCGTGAAACTTTCACCCCTTTTCCCATGTTTCTACAAAAGTTTCGACATAGTGTTAAACCATGCAAAGTACATGGACGGTGATAATTACAAAGCCCCTGTAGCCTTCGATGGTTACTTAACCCTTTAGGGAAATGACTTTCAAGCCAAAACTATGTGTTTATAACATATTAAGTCAAAATTTCTTACCTACATACATTTTACTAGGTTAGCAGTAACTATATTTAACTATATTCCACTTGTTTCCAAAATAATTATTTTTAGTAATTTATAATGTATACTATTGTATAAGTATATTTTTACGTTAGTTTTATTTATATCAATGAAGAAACATTGTTAATAATGAAATTTAATTTTAACCACGACCAATAGCAAAATACGAAAAAACGTTAAATGCCTCATAAAATTACGTAAAAAAAATATTGTCTTATATGTTTAAAAGTAGGTAAACCATACAAGTTAATTTTATTATTTCCTACCTCATTGATATATCGTTTTTAAGTATACACTCAATGCATAATATATTTGTTAAAATTAAAATACCTCTATTATTATACTAGCAGTAGGTATGTATCTAATTATTTATTTTTTCATGAAAATGTTGAGGAGTAAAAATATCACATTTACAAAGTAATGCAAAGATACCTTGTTTACACACTGTTTACAATGTTTAATTATTTAGATATTTTTATTTAATACCCCGTTATTATAAAATATATTTTTTAAATTTGTAAAATATTGATATTTATTACAAAGAATACAAATATTTTTTTTTTTACTAAACCACATTTGAGGTATAGATAAAGGAAGAAGTTTTAGTGGGGTCTCCGACAATCCATGAAAACAATATGACGCTAAAGTCGTTTTCTACACCCGGACCAATATACGATATTTGGAAAACAATATAAATATAATATATATGTACGTATACAGTGGCAGCCTTTAGTTTTAGCGTAGACTGTTGCAAAACGGTATACATAATAAATAACTTATCCCTTATATGGCCTCGTTTACACCACACAAATCCTTAACAACGGCATTTATAGAGTTGATTGAAATATTGAATGATCACGTATGTCAATAGTAAACGTAATTTTACTAGTAGAGCGGATATGGTGGATAACGTGAGAGAGATGTCATTAAGGCATATGAACGGGTTGACAAATATTGTAATGGTATTGTAATGTATATTAATAGTTTTGAATTGCTGCATTTCCTGAGCGTACACTAGTTATATTGATTTGTGATGGGAATGTCTCTATAAAGACAAACACAATATAATCATTGACTAATTCGAAAATTAACTTTAGGTTAAATATTTTTTCCTTTACTAAAAATTATTTTACGACATTATTGCAAAAGTTTCTCCTTCCTCTATATGTGTTATAAAAATTAAATTTCCTAATACAAATTTAATTCGAGTATATAATTTTCAATTATATAAATAAATAACTGATTAAAAAACAGATATATGTGATATTCTTACAAAATATACGTCAATATAATTTAATAATAATTTTTAATATTGTTTAGGGCTTATGTACGTTTATGGTTAATAAAAAATGTTTTTCTATATTGCATTAATTTGTTTATTCATTTATGAAATACCAAAAACTATTTCAAACTTGTATATAAATACTTTTTAATATTTTAATTGTAAACGATGGATCTTAATATAAATTTAATACAATTTTTATTTACATCAATAAACCATTTTATGATAAAACTAATAATGCGTATGAAAATTTTCTTCAATTTAATTTTAGAGTTTTGTGTCTTCCAAACAAATGTCATTGAAAATATTACTATAAATAAAAGAACATTTTATATTTTGAAAGAAATTAAGATCCTAATATTTTTTTGTTCTATATTTAGAAGTTTTGTTTAATTAATATTCAAGTTAAATATGGATAATATTGCATAATATGGACATTGTATTTTATTAAGCATACTGAGTTAATAATTATTTTTCACGGATCAATTCATAACAAGTTTGATTTAATCTTTCAGTCATTGATTTCTGGGAATAAATTTGAGATCAGGATTGAATTTTTAATCCTAACCCAGCATTAACACAAAAATGTATGCATAAATATCAAATAAATATATTTCTTATATGTGTGAGCATGGATATTGCTGTTATTTTTTACTTTTTGAAATCATTCATCTTCTATCCTTTCCAATCCAACTGTTCGGCCTTTTTTGTCTTAGAGATTATTGGGCGTGACGTATCGGTGTGGTTCTTTAAGTGACATTAATTTTTCTTTGGAACAGATGTCGATCTTGTCAAAGATAAGACATTAGCTTCACGACACACCCACACATAAAATGATAGCTTTTTACTTTTTTTCTTTGATCGCCATCGCCGACACAGTTTCTTATGGTCTCAATAATAATAATATTTATAATATTACATACTAATCTACGAGAAATTGTTATTTTTCTATATACGCAGGCGTTGTGTGAGCTCCCACTTATATACACATCTTTACTAATCAGCATTAATGGTCAAAACAAATTTTATTTTTAAATACTATATTTTATATATATATATAATATAATATAATATAATATAATAAATATATGATAATATATAAAAAATCAAAGTGTGCATAAAGAATATCTACTATAAGCTCTTTATTTATGTAATTGTACTGTTATAGTAATTACAATTGTATTTTTTAAATATAATTGGGTTATTGAATGTATTATTCAATATTTGAACATGAAATATGCTGTGGGTACATAGTATATAATTTTTTTTTAAGATATTCTAAATTATTTATACGAATTAAGTTATAAAATATGACGAATGTGATAAAAATATAAAACAATTTTCTCATAAGAATTAAGTCCGATGGAAATTTAAAATATTACAAATTACCTATAATGGTGTAATATTATCTTAAATATCTATCATATTAAAAGAAAATATGATTTTGAGAAAAATGTAGTTTTTCCAAAAATAATTGAGATTTTATTAACAATAAACTTGTATATTTATTTTGTTTTGATGGTACCAATTTACATTTTATGTTAAAAATGATTACCCGGGTCTCAGATTTTTATTATTTTTATTATAATGCTCACAATAAAAATGATTCATGACTTTTTTTATATTTATTTAATATGAAATGTGTCAGTACAATGGAATATTTTTATAAGTTTGGATAATTATTTTTTATTAATTTTTTACTCAAGTTATTGAATTTTTTTTCAAAAACCCTAAATCGTTATATTTATTTATTGCGTATAAAATAAATTAGCATACATTTTAATAAAACAAAATATTTTTAGAAAAAAAATTAGAAAAAAAAAAATTAATAAAGTTTACTGTAAAAAATGTCGTTGGTAGAATAAAAACATACATTTGAATACAATTAGTTGCTAAAAAACATTGTGAACATTTTCAATAATAAACACGTAAATTTAATTTTTTTCAACCATTGTGGATTCACATTTATCATTTAAAAATTTAAAAAAACTAAATTTTTTATCTTATGACAAATATGTTAGGTTTTTAATTTTACTAGTCATGATTAGGTAGGTTTAAGAAAAATAGATATATACCTTTTATCTATTATATAATACGGCTTAAGTACGTTATAAATGTTTTATCCGATATACTATAGTAAATATTTGGTTATATTCCATCACATATTTTGTGTAAATGTTACGGAAAATGATTTATTATTGGGTTCAGAGTTATTCTCGACAATGATACACAGTTTAACTTAATATTTTAAGGATTACCAGAAAACATAAAATTTATATTGTATTAACAGTGGAATATATTATTTTATGCTTTAAAAACAATATCCTTTTTGGACCTAAAATATGAAACTATAGTACTTTTTTAATAATCGACATTAATAATACACATAGAAATTTATAAAAACCAGTACAACGTACTTTATTTTTAACACTGCAAATATTATAATTTGAAGACAACTGAGGCAAATAATAGTATTTTATGTTTTACATGAGTATGAGGATACGATGGTATGAATATTTCAACAATAGGTAGCAGTGGCAAGAAGAATATAACGAAAATTATATTATAAAAATAATGTTAAATATTTACCAAGTGCGATGGTGTAAAAATGTGAATGGTTTACTTTAGTTATTTAAAGATATTGTCTCACGTGCTTCGTAACATAATTCTGTTATGATTTTTTATAAGAATCTTCGAATTTAAAATTTCTTTTGGTTGAGTGAATGTGTTGTCTTATAAATGTTATCGAAATTACTATTCAATTTTGGTGTATGATGTATATATACTATAAGATGTATTCATATTTTCTTTCTTGGAAAATCACTCAAATAAATATTTGTATTAGTCTTTTTAATATTTTTATCAAAAAACAGTTGTAACATATGATTATATATTGAGTATTATATAATTGTATGTACAATATGTTGTAATATCTAGTTCAGTACTCTTTATTCCATCTATAAGTTAAAATGTTTCAAAAAAATCATTATTTTTTGTATCTTTCCATTAACAAATTATTATTACGTGTATGTTGTTAGTCAATAATTCTTATAAAAATGTATACCAAGAAATAACAAGAATTATTATTCATATTTATACGTATTCATAGAAATATACTAAAGAATCAATAAAAATATATTGATTTAGTCTTAAAAATATTTAAAATTTTTTAATTGTATGTACATTGTAAAAATGTTTAACTATGCATTATTATTATAATAAATATGAGGATATTATATTTGATAGTTTGATTTCTTGAAAAAATGTTCAATGTGGGTCTGAGTTTCAAATTTCATCTTTGTGCAGTTTAATTATTTCGGTAAATAAGAATCATACTAGTATAAATATATATTATTCATTTTATAATAAATAATATGATGTAATCATTTTTTGAGTAAAACTTTTTTAATAATTTTTAATTTAAACTAAGCTAAACAAAATAGTATTCTTCAAATACATATATGTTTATTGAAATTTAACACTCATGCTATACAGAGTTAGACAATGACAGTATATTTGTAATACTACTATATAAATTTTGATGTAGCAACTAAACGATCATGAAAAACTGTATTTATATTTAATGTTTAACTCATTTAATTTGGAATTATGCTATATTTTTGATTTTAGTTTGCTAATAGTTGCTTTTTATTAATGCAAATGACAAATTACCAGGATATGTAAGTTTTGTTTTCGCTATTATCCCGAAAGTATTTTCATTTTATTAAATGTATTACATTAAACATATACTTTAAATTGTATGGTTTTACAGTTTTAAATGTCAGGTATTTTTAATGTTTTTGTAATTTTCTATGAAATTATTACTTTTCCACAAATTAATTTATTGTTGAATACCACCGATTTTTGTGTACTAGAAATTCGAAATAATTCTAAAGACGAGATAATAATTTCTTTCCGCCGCCACGGCCCATTATGCTTTTATACAGTTGTCAAAAATGTTTAAGCAATCAATTTTCATTGATTCGTTGAATTTCTACAACTATTTATATTATGCGTTCCGATTATCGTATATAGGAAATAATTAAATGTAATTGAAACTAAAATGATAATAAAACAATAAAATAACTATCAAGATGTATAAATCGTGAAATAATCTTGAAAATAATTGTCCGTGGTATACAGTAATAATACTGTCGTTTGATTTCGATGTGTAGAAATTCAACAAATTACACCCCTGTGTGTTGCACTTCGATGTTCAACATATGTACATACAACAACCAGAATCAAAACTGTTAATATAACCAACATTTTATGTATAATCGATTTGTGATCCTAAGGGAGAGATTAACAATAAAATACACCTAAAGGAAACCTTGTACTCCATATCTGGATTATAGATGTAGTCGAATCACCATAAATTGTTTGTGTCGAGAATCAATGGTGTGTTATTATGTGTATAATAAATATCATACCTATGCATAAATAACAAAATCAATATTCTTATAATTTTTTTTTAAAAATTATTTAGTGATTTTATAAATTTATTTTTATCAGTTTGGATTACAGTTTTTTTTCTATTTATTTTTGTTTAAAAAAATTGAATTTATTTATGGTGTTATGTTGATTGAAGGCTTTTTATAGTGTTGACGGATTATTGAGTATATTTCTGCTGGAAGTTGTGGTGTAAGTTAGAGGTTGATACATGTTTGGATAGATTTGTGATATATTTATTATTTATTAGATATTCTATGCTTATGGTTTACAATTACTTGATCCTTGACACTTAATATTGTCGTATTGTTGATAAAAGTTTTAAGAAATTAAGATCGTTGTTTGTAAAATGTTTTTAACGTTCTCGGTTGATACCGGACGGGATCAACTCACATAATGTACCACCGAAATCGTATATATATATATATATATATATACATATCATAAGATTAATATTAAACAGGGTATGTAATATTATTACATTCATCGATCCATCAGGCAACAGTCAACATTTACTCAACATACGCGCACGTTTCGTGATGACATAATGCTGTTATTATTATTATAGTTTATACATAGTGCGTGCATATACTTCTCGCATTGTTATCGATACGCGACGGCCGCGTGTTGTTGCAGCCGAGTAGAGCACGCGGTTCTGGCTCGTCGGCGAGTGCACCGCCTCCGCTCTACTGGCGGATAATAATAATAATAATAATAATAGTGAATTCGATTAGAAAATGGCACGATTGGGCGACGCACGGAGGCGACGGCGGCTGATCGAGAACGGTGGGGACGGCGGAGCAGCAGCGCACTTCTGCGCGGGCGACGACGTGGCGGCAGCGGTAACTCGATTACAAGCGACGGCGAAAGCTGCAAATCTCCTCGTCATCGTTGTCGTCTTCAGTCTTCGGTCTTCGGTCTTATTAAATTTGAATGCACGCGCCCGAAGAAAGCGGACAACCTCTACTGCGAGGAGACCGTCGTCCGCATCTCCGGACTCGGAATAGGTTAGGTTCCGTTGCACTCTGGAAACTTCAATTTGTTCTCATTTGCACCGGAGACGACCGGATGCGCATGTTTTGCATTTCCCCCGGGTAAACACTATATATACGTATACTTTGATGTATATATTATGTACACGAACATTGTACGTGTAGAAGTATATACAGTAACATGAGTGCGGGCGGAGATCTTGTTTTATTTCTCTCCCTTCCTCACTCTCACTTTATTTCTCTCTCTCTCTCTCTTTCTCTCTCTCTCTATGCCTCTGTCTCTTTTCCCTACTTTTCTATCCGTATTATATATATATAGAATTTGGTCTGTATTCTGCTACACTTCATTACTATATCCACTATACGCGTTTACCGTCTCGCACCGAATAAAATGCCGACAAATGTTCCAACGTTTTACACCGTTGGCCGCCGCTGCCGTCCATCCCCCGTATAAACTCCATTTCCGATTACATAATAGTCGCTAGTGCTTTCCGCTCTGCATACCTTCACCGAAGTTGATACCGAAATTATACGACGTGTAATAATGTAGAGTGTTTTATTTTTATTTTTTTATTACATCCAATCAGCCGTCGTTCACATCGCATAGATTTTGACGGAATGAACGTTCAATTTAACGCTTAGCCGAGTTATTATCAATCCAAACCAATAATTTATTAAGTAGGTATGTTGATCGTTATTTTCATTTCAATTTTCCGTCAGTGAATACAATTTCCTCGTGTTTTCGCTCTCGGTAATACATTTAATTTGTGTAGGTACATTTACGTGGTCGCACGGATATTGTATGTACTCGAATGCACGTAAGAGTTATAATTTTATCGTTAGTTTATAGGTAGTTTTATATTAGCTATCTTTGTTTGTTTATTTTTACTCAATGTATATACTCAGCGATCTGTCTTCGTGATATGGTTCGATCAATTTTAATACAAGGCACTACTATGTGTCGACGCTGACAGTACGGCGTAACATATAGGTAATTTAACTACACCCGTGTCAATGTCAATGTGTATAGAAAAACGATTGGTTATTCGAGGAACACATTGTAGTTTCTTCGTTGTGCAAACAATTTTGAACGGTATCGTATTGAATTTAACGAATACCAATTCTTGTTCTATGCAATAGATAGCAAATAGATAGCAAATAGATAGCAATAGATAGCATCTGCGTGTCTACAATAAGGTTATGAGTATTGTCATAAATTATTTTTTGATATCGATGATTGATTATTTTATACACATTTTGTTCGTATTTATTAGTTTACGTATGTATATGTGAATTATGAGCAGATTAAAGATATTTTGAAGAAAACTCATTTGTTCATTTTGAATACAAATAATATATATATAAATATATTGATTTTACTTTTTATATAGTATAAATAAACAAAATAATGAATATTATCACGTAGTTTTCAAAAATGTATTTTCCAAGATGCTCTTTGCATGTATGCATTTATTTTTCTTTCGTTTTTTACCGAATTATTTATTTCACAATGCGTTTTTTATATCACTTTTGATATTTTATCGTCATATATTTTTTTGTAATATTAATTTTACATTTTATTCTTTTGAATAATTACAAATCATTGTATGATTATATGAAATTTGAATATTTTTTTATTTTTAACTTATCTATATTATATTTCTGTATGTATTATTTATTTTCTATGTACCAAATCTCTTGAAGACGATATGGATCGAAAATGAATTTGAAAAAAAAAGAGAAAGACACTTATTGAATTAAAGATGGTTGATCTTATTGTATGTTTAAGCTATAATAAAATAAAAAATACAGTATATATTTATGTATGTATATATATATATATATATATATATATATATATATATATATATATATATATATATATATATATATGTAAAAAACAATATTTTAATGAATAATTTAAAATAAAATGTTTCTACAATGAATAAAAAAATAAACAAAAAAAATAAAAAAACAAAAAATGTTTCCTTTTTTTCTATGTTTAGTGCTTTAAAGAAAAATAGGGATGTCGTATACGCCACGCAAAGGCTTGACGTATAACAACACTAAAACAAAGTATTTGTCGGTTGTTGGACACTCTAACCGTCAAACAAACACATAAAGAAAAACCTAATAATTGCCCCGGACGACTACCTTATTAAGTGACAAAGAAGACGATCTAGCACTGCTTAATAGGATAGTCGAAAACAGGTTCTTTAAAAGGCTTACTTTCCCTTACGGCTCTAAAGTTATTTTACACTCGAAACAACTGACAAAGAATAAGATCTAGCACTAGATGTTTCGAGCGTGAGTTAATCTTCACCTAAACAATATTGTACTCTCCCCTCAAACTGACAAAGAATATGATCTAGCACTGGATTGAGGTTTGAAATACAATATAGTTTTAATACCCTTTTTGTAAGTGTACCAACTTTTTCATATACTCACACAAAATACTTAAAATAGATAAATTACTATACATAAACACCTTTTACAATTATAATCAAAACCTTTTAATTAAAGGAAAACAAAAATATAATTAATACAAAAAAATAAAAGAATGACCGATCACTTCACTCGTGAATCGGGCAGCGTTCCGTCCTCCACATCGATGGCAGTAGAACGAACCCCCATCACGTCCTTCCGGCGGCGTTTTATTCTATTGCCATCTATCTGGTCAGCATTTCCTGAAGGTGGTATGTGTGTGTGAGTTTGCTGACCAACTAAATTAAATGTTAGGTACCATCCACATTTTAGTGATGATACAACAGGGATAATAAAATATAAATATTATATTCATGTTTAAAAATAAGTAAAATCACTTTTAGAGTTATGAAAACTTTATCTAAAAATCATGTTAAGTATTTTGACAGTTGAAATCTATGTGCACTTTAAACACTATACATATTAGTAATATGACCATAAATTTAAACTGTCGAAACGTTAAATATTTTTTGATGACATTTTAAGCTAGGGAGGAAATAGCAAAGTCACGCATGGTGGATTTCAACAACATAAGGGGGTAAATTTACCCCACGGAAATGAAATTGAAATTGTGACATGGCATCAATTTTTAAAAGCCAATAATATTATGTATGGTGATTTTTGTATAAAATGTATTTTTGCTAAGAATTGAAAATAAATATCAGAAAGTTTTACTATATGTATGTTGTCAGTTTTACGTGTGAAACAGTTTATTGCAAACAACGGGGTCTAAATAATTTCGTAAAGAAAAAGTTTCTTGAGAGGGGCGTGATTTTTTCAAGGACTTAGTGTGGACAAACATACAATGTTCAGATTATAATACATGAAAATGTGTCATTACGTCAGTAGTAGTTTGGTGAATCCATTTCCGTCTTGTGCACGTTTTCTTGTTTTCAATGAAGCAGGCAGTATGCCTACACAATATCGTTTCGAATTTTCTGGCTGGTTATGTAGAACAATGTCTTATGGAAGTATAGGCCTCATTTAAATTTGTTATTTTTCTTTTCTTCTTTTGGATGTTTAATATGTATGCGTGGTTGATACTTTTTTCAACAACCCCTTGTTTTTTATTAGGCTTATTAAAATACCAAGAATTCGTGATTTTACTAACCCCGTAGGGTTTAAAATGGAATTACATAGTTGGGCGTGGATTTTTATATAATCCTGTGGTTTTATTATGTTTAAAAAAAAATTAAAGTGGGAGCCTTGCATTTTAAACACCCGTAGAACCCTCTTGATGATAATTAAATCACGTCGTATATTTAGTACCAGTATACATATATTGAAAGGTCATTTATTGTTACGTCGGTCGTTTATAATACTATTATATACTATCGCTACCACAAGATTTGGTTGTCGAATTTGAGTGGCATACTATTGCTGACACCATGAATTAATCAAGTCAAAAGGAATTCAAATAGGCGCATCTGATTTCCGTTGTTACGTTATGGGTATAGACAACGTAGTGCAAATAAAGAAAGGAATTATTGTTGTGGGATTCGAGGCAACGGATGGTGATTTCGTATAGTTCTGAATTTCTCGCGTGTATAGTATAAGTTTTGTGGTTATCTGATGCACTGTACGCGTTTTGTTTATATACCTACAGCCCCATCCGTATTCAAAATTGTGATCGTTATTCATATTCTCATTAAACTTTAGGATAAAAATGTCAGCTTTAATAGGTACACTTATAAATGAGTAGTTCCTTATTGTTTTGGAACATCTCAACTTCAATGACGTCATTATAGGATTTCTCTCGTCACCAACATAAAACTCCCTCTTCGCTACTGACAATCAGATTAACTCACATATTGTATAGGTACATGTATGCATGCGTTAAAGATTACGTATTATTTGAACGTTTATAATATTGAAGTGAATTGTTTTGATAAATACGACCATTTCAAGCGAATCAAATTTTGTTTCACTTATATTCAATTATTGGAATCGTCAAGTGGGATATTACTAATATTATACATACCTACTCAACAGTACCTTATATGGCATTTAAAATGATGTGGATAACGTACTTTCATAAACATAACTGATTATGAAGTGACCCATTATTATTATTTTTTGGTACATTATCATTAATCGTTAATTAGACAACTACTATATACCAATTACTAATTGTACGATTATAAATCACATGATAAAATGATAATTACATATTGTTTTTGTTTTTCCTTTATTAACTTAAGTATAAAGCCATTGTACTAACATGTGTCTTATTTGTCTCTCATTCATACAACAATACAAAAATAAGAACGATTACCGAGAATCATATTAGTGTTAGAAATGCTGATTTTTTTTATTTTGCATTCATCCTGAACTTGACAGAAATGCAACTATACATATATAATGATGTAAACAGATATTTATATTTTAAATAGGAAGCTAGTAGAGTTTATACAATTAACGATGGAATGAATAGTAGAAAAAAAGCGAGTGTTAAGAATAGGATTTGAGTCGGCATTGAGATTAATCAAGAGAAAATCGAAATAAAAGTTAGAAGTTAAATACTTATGTTTAAATTAAATGAAGCATTATTTTCATGGTGATTATATGAGTATTATGGTGTCATTTTTATTATATTTTTCTAATTAATTTTAATTTTTAAAAACAATTTTTCAAATTCTGTAAAATTATTGACATATTTAAATAATTTATTTACGGTTATGTTTTGTAAATATTTTGTTGTATTTTATATGATTTACAATGATCTAATGAAATATTTGAAGGACATTCGTATATTCGCTTACATTTATAAGACAAGTATATCTATTTCAGATAAAATTATAGTAATATATTATTGAGTTATTGACCATAACATTTAAATATTAATTTATACATTTTTGTGATCATTTCAATATTAATAAATAATGTGCAAGTCTTTTTTTTCATTTCGTATAAAATCTATTAACCGGATATAAATTGAATATTTTTCTAATTTGCAATTTTACTTTTCTTTAATTTATAGTTGCCGCTTCAGCTTCCAAGCAGTATACAGATGCTATAATGAGATTGGCCAAACAATCGCAACAAGGTACTTGGGGAGGATCAGCCGATATTGGTAAGTGATAATAAAACATTCTCTCACTGTAAAAACGATAACGTGATCGGACGCGTCTGTAAACGAAAAAACCATCGAATCACAAACTATAATTTATAGTTACATTATGCTATGCACTTTTTTAATATTAAATCAATCGTATATTTAATTAAATTTTACTAATTATCAAGATTGGAAAATCATTCATATTCGGAAATAAATATTGATTTATTATCATATTTTTGTTTCCTATATACATCATGTGTTCTCTGCAAACAAATCGATTTTTCCAGAAAATGGCAGCTCGACTAATTCCTGTCGTTTTCCTCCCGAATAAGTATGCAAATACAAGAGATAAATATTTCATTTTTGCCTCGTATTTCTCTACCCTTAATCCTTGTTTCTTCGTGTCGAATTAACAATCAACCGCTGACAACGTTGTTCAAATATTAGTTTTTATTTTTGTTTGTCGCTTACGACATTATAAATGAAAATGTATTTTAAAAAAATTGAAGATTAAAAGAACTGCATTTTAGACGGTTTATCTGAATAGTTCTTTAATGGATCTCATTTTTATCAAGCATATTGTTCAGTCGGCAACTTTTGATACAATTTACTAGGTGAATTATCGTATTACAAACTATATACACAAGTTTATAATTCTGTCGTGTAGTTCCGACCTTGTTTAATATTTATTACAACAATATTCAAGTTGAAACTTGGTGTAATAAAAATATATTGTCATTTGATCAAATTATTAATATAGCAAACTTAGGAAATAAAATTGAAAACATTAAATATGATAATAAAAAAAAAGTTATGGTTTTTTCTTGGAATTCATATTAATATAATATTTTTTATAATAAAACAAAATAAATATTTGATATTGTAATTTTTTTATTAATGAATTGGTTATGTTTTTGGAAGCATTTCCTGATTAAAAATATTACGATGAAAATTATTGATAATATTTGAAAATATTTATATATTAAATTTTTATATGCTAAAGTTTAAACTATATCATACTTGCTTGAAGAAATTAAACATTTTTACGATTTTTTTATTGATACATAAATTATTATTGACTATTTTTAACACGTTCATAAACATAAATTATTAATAAATCATTATCGAGAAAGTTGTCACTTGAAAACTTTTGTGCATTATTACCACGCAGAATATATGTATATAACTTATATATTTCTCACAACATTTAGAATGAAAATGAATAATGGCTTTATTTTTACCTATAGCTATAATAATTATGACCTGTTCAGTGTTCACAATAAAGAACATAATAGGTTTAGTCGTTGGCCAAAAAGTGTTATTCATGTTAATGTAAAGCGATGTTTTGAAAATAACGAGCAATTATTACTATTTCTTTGCCGTTGATGTCGACGTGTTTATATTATCAATTAATATACATTTTATATCATTATTCATTATTTAAATATTTTGTACTGTTTTTAAAATAAAAATTGTATTTAAATACAAATATATAATTGTAAATGTCTACATTCATTAGATATCACAAGATTATTTTACATTAGTAGGCATAATTACATCCACAATTTTAGGAAGACATAAATTAAATTCCCATTATATAATTTTTGAAATAGTTCTTATACAAATTACTTTAACACTATCGAACTTTCTTAAAATTGTTTATTTTGATTTAATGGCTGTAAGTGAATTATTTGTTTCTATAATAATTTAGCATTCGTAATAAAATACAATATGTTAAGTTCATATGTTATAAAATATACAATAAACATACATAATTTCTCAAAATTACAAATATTTGTTTCATTACAAGATTTACATAACTTTATCAAAACTCAATTGATTTTTATTATTGACAGTAGTTACATGTTTAGCTTTGTATTGAAAACTTTAAATTATTTTTTAAATTTAATTGAATTTGTTGTAATTCTTTTGGCAATATAATACTTTTACAAAAATATTACATACTATTTTGATTCGTATTTAAATTTCATTTTTAATTGTCTAATTGTCTAAACAATTTTATTCTTGAAATCAAAATTTTTGTAACACAATAAAAAAAACTTTGAATTAAATATTTTATGGAGTGTATGGATTTCAAAAATTGAAACTAGTTATAATGTGACCCAACTGAAATGACGGTCAAAATGGTTATATACATATAATTACGTTGTTTTGGTGATAGAATGGAATTGAGTCGCTTGACCTCAGTCTGAGGAAGTGTTTACAAGACAGCAAAACAGACACTATAAAGGAAGTTGTTATTGCAAAATCACTACTTAAAGACAATTCGTAATAAATTCTATTATTTATATACGTATACATTTCTAGTTATTAAAATCGAATACGAGCCGTGAAACTCAACCTTTTTATTTTGCTTACAATTATAAATCTATGATCTATACATAAACGTAAAATAAACATAAAAAAAAATTCAACATACGCACTAAATTAATAAAGAGTAAAAGATACAGTATTTTTTTTATATTCTTTAATGTATGAACAATTCTTTTAAATCAATTATTTTTATTATTATTATAATTATTCGATTCTAATCGAAAAACTAACAATTGAACATACATATGTAGTCGATAACCTAATTTAATACATACGTTATATTAATGTAAAATTGTGTTACTAGTGAAACAAATGTTTTAAAATAAATTTGGTTCAATAAATGAATTCTTTGAAGAATACATTTTTCACTTGATTTAGTATTATTGTTTACTTAAACATTTATTATAATTTTTAATAGTGTTATATACTGGTGCCAGTTTGGATAAACGTCGTTTTCCTGTTAAAATCGGCGTATATGAGGGAGTGAATTGAAAAAAAATCCCGTATACCCATAATTCTGTCAAATGTATTGTGTTGGTTGGGGTGCTCTACCGATAAAAGGTCCTCTCCAACCCTTCTATCCTAACCTCTTGAAATTTATTGTGGCGCCATCATACTAACAGTGTTTTCAAATAATGAAAGAACAGTGATTTCGAGTCAAAGGCCATATAAAAGCCTGAAACACTGAAGATAAGCTTTGTTTTCAGGGGGTTAGTTGGTTTTTTCTTGGTTTTCTCACAAACGTTCCAAAATTAAATACGGTAGCTAACAAGAGCAGAGTAGGAAGTTGACCCGTGGTAAACGAAGACTTACAGCTACTTAAAGGATTTCTGAGTTCAGGTTTCGTCATGACTCTGACACATGCCTCTCCTTTGCGTTAAGGGTAAACGGATTTTACCACCCTAAGTTAAAGCATAGAAATACGATATCAATGATATCAACTGTTAAACGTTATCTGATATATTACAAGGATACGGTTGGTTGAATTTTTTTTAACATAACGCTGTAATCGTAAAAAAGTACGCAAAAGAGTTTTAAGGGTTCTTGCCAATTAAATGTATTCAGATTACTTTGAAAGTATAAAATATTATTACAATTTTCCATAGTAGTTATTCTAACTATTCTTAATTTAGTTGTGAAACATTATAATTTAGATATATTGATATTAATAATTCATATTAATTGTAATGAGTCCTGATTAATCCATTGCATTTTTAAATTTAATTACTAAGGAATAATTCGCAGTCATTATTTTGACAAGATGAGCTTAAAATAATTTTGTAAAATTCTTTAAAAACTTTTTTTTTTGGATGTAAATTTCTTATTTAATGTATAGTTAAGATGACTATGAAAATTACAAAAATATTATAAGAATTTAGATTCATGGTATACAATAAAGTTTAAATATTTCAACTCATTTTGTAATTAAATCATTGTTTATATTTATCAATGTTAATTAGCATAGTTATTAATTGCAAATGTTAAAAGTTAAGTTTTACCTTAATATTAGGAGTTTTTCAGTAATTAGTACCAAAAAAAATTATTTCGATGAAGTTCTGAATAGTCGTTCTTTTACATTTGGAATATTTTGTTTGTAATTAGAACACATTTAAAGCATCGTAAAGTCAAATACATTTGCAATTTTAATTTCTGCGAAAATTTTTTATACTTTAAATAATTACCTACAGTGTTTTAATTATTTGTTAAGATTCGAATTATAAAAATATTCATATGGTTGTTTATTTTTGTAAATAATAATGTCATAAATTATTTTTTGATCGCTTTACGATTTAAGACATTTATTTTGGTTGAAAAATAACAAAAATAACATAATAACATTTTTTATTTTTTTCGAGTGTGAATAAGGAAAGATAAGTAGATTTAAATAATAATATCTGATTACTTTTATGTACCTATATTATACAATATATGTACACTTATCATACGCTACAGTGGTTGAATAAGTAATTTACTGTTTTATGACGACGGCTTGGTGTTGTCGTTCTCCATGAGAATAGATAATATTAATAGCAATGTAGTACATTAAACGTCATGTAAAATACGAGCATTATCTTTATCTTGGCTATAGAGTCGCTATGTGATGCTGCAGCCAAGGTAATAAAACGTCATTATCCGTACACGAAACTCTACGTCTCTACGGAACGACTGCTAAAGCGGTTTCTTTCTTAATATGTAATACAATAAACATTAAACATCGTTGAAAAAAAATATCTAATGAACTAGAAAACATGATGAACTATTCTACTACTATTCGACCACAAACGCATTAATTTTTATTTTTCTAACATATGGTACAGTATTTCGTACTTATATATAGACATATAATAAATAGAAAAATCGTGATCTAGACGTAGAAATTTCATCTCTATTGACGTGAAAATCGTAGCACGAAAAAAGAAAAGTTTGCTTTTGTCGTTTAATGACTGCATGTTGTGTTTTCATTCCTCCGGGGAAAATGCCATGTGGAAACTTTCGGTTCGAAGGTCTACGAATATTAACTTTCGCGTTTCAAGACTGTAGACCATTCTTCTCTATTCTGTTGCCTATCTATATACCACCCGATACACCCGATTGATTTACAATGGACCATTACATTGATCTTACCGAATTTTTACTATGTTATTATAGTTGTACAAAAAAATAATAATAATTTTTTTGGTCAGACTTGTTTTCAAATATATTTCTATTCGAATAAATAAAAAATCAATGCGGTTTTTATGCAGTGATAAAATTATATGAAATATTATATTTTTTTTACGATTCATAAATTATATAGTTGTGGAAGATCAACAACCAATATCATATTTACGAAAAATAGAATTTCTCTGGTCCGTTTAACAACTATTTGTTGCATTCATAATAAATATATTAATCTTAATTATATGTTGAATTTATTATTAATCGTTAGGAACAATTTTTGAAAGATTAATTGTATAGTTTAATATATAATAAAATGCTCATAATTTTAATTTGGAATATTTTAAAGAAAAACAAATAAATAAAATGATAAGAATTAAATTTATTTCAAAGAATAATATTGTTGACAAAAGTGACAAAACATTACGATTACAATTTTTTGTTTTAAATTTAAATTTATTCGAAAATATGAATACATTTATTTTTTTAAATTAAAATGATATATTATATAAAATAATGTTAATGTTTCTTGATTTTTTTGATTTTTTTTTCGAAACTATGCGTTACAGATTTTTTTGTTTTCTTACATACATTTGTATATTTTGTGCATCATTGTATCTCAATCATAAAAATGATATTTAATATTATTTTCATTGAATATTATAATATTTACCGCTTGCTCTTCAATTTTTTTTTTTTTCGCGTTAGGCTGCAGTATATTGGAATATAATAGATTAACATAGAATAGAACTTACAGAAAAAATTAAAAATTAGGTAGAATAAAATAAATAAATCTATAAAACTATAATGTTGTAGGTATGTACAGACTCTAGAATATTAAATTGGTCGTTTATTGTTAACTTCTTTGGTAATTTGAATCTCCGATATCAAAAATTTGTTATATATCGTTTAACCAGTACTTGTCTATGTCTATTGCCTTCTGGTTTAATATAGGCAGCGAAGCTGTTCAAATGCTCAGTATATATTTATTTATTCTAAGGATATTTATAAATAAAAAGTACACACATATATTATTCTATTAAATTTGATTGAAATCAGAGTAATTAATAGTTGTATAAAAATGGTATTAATTATAAACTGATCAAATGTCTCAGAATTATAAAATTCTTAGAATGAAGTAATTAGTTACTATTTATTATTAAATTGCACAACTTTTAAAGAAAAATATGACGAATATAATTTTTTTATGTCTTATCTATCCATGACTTAGAATAATAAATATTTTATGGTTATATTTTACTGCTTATAATAAAATAATTTTAACATTTCGAAATCATTATATAGTCCTAGAAATTCTGTATTACATTCAAAGAAAATAATCAAGCTAATCAATAATTTATAATAATGTACCAATAATGTTTTTATATTTTCAAGTAAACTGTAATCCAATTATATTGTTTTTCAGAAAATGCGTACTTCATTAAAATTCGTTATCAAGATAATTTAGTATAGAAACATAATAATTAGGTTTTTCCTTATCATCTGCATGTAGGTACTTAGTAATAATTCCGTTAAAAATGCTGTAAATCATATTAGATATTTGAAATTACTTGCGGTTTTTAAAATATCATATTATTATTTGGTTTGTCCTCGGGGTAGACTTAAAAAATTCGATGCAATAGAGCTTATTGTACACGTCTTATTGGCGGGGACAGTTCCCCCAGGCAAGTGTTATTATTATTCCATTTTCACGCCTGGCTTAAAAAAAAACCGATATCAAGTAGCCGCTGGGGGAGAGTAGGTTGGCGGAATGTATGAAAAAACTCCTCCTTTATTATCA
This sequence comes from Sipha maydis, assembly GCA_034509805.1. Taxonomy (NCBI): domain Eukaryota; kingdom Metazoa; phylum Arthropoda; class Insecta; order Hemiptera; family Aphididae; genus Sipha; species Sipha maydis. Next base: position 55,633 of record JASXSY010002528.1, on the reverse strand, counting down.
GCCATCCTGACAGATATGATCAGAAAAAGTTAAATCCTCACTCCGTCACTATTTCACGGTTGTTTGGGGGGAGGAGGAGAGTATGCTTAGACCTTAGGATGAAGATGGCCGTGAAGAAGACGTGAGAAGATTAAATTGCAAATCCCCGGTCCCATAAAGCAGAACGGGTGTGACATCTGCCGTTGACAATGTGAGTGCAAGACAGAGAAAAAATGTCGGACAGTTTTTACCTTATTGTCGTGAAATATACGTTGCCGTATAGTAATATGGGCCAAAAAGGTCGTAAATCCACAAAGAGTCCCTGGATATAATGGACGAGAAAACCAACGGTGAGAAAACATTTTGGGTGTAGAGTTTTTGTGACACCACCGCATCGCCTGGCAGGGTTAGTGTGGCCAAAGGTTAGATACGCAGTCCAAACTGCACAGTTGAACTTGTTTGCCATTTCTTTTAATTCGAAGAACTTCTGTCGGCTGTTTTAATTGCAATGAAGAACTTTTGAATTATATTAACAGCGGTAAAAAACACTTTGTAAAAACTCAAAAGTACATAAGTTGCAAAGTCATGGCCCCTGTTTTATTTATTTTAACGATATAGTAGAGCCATGACGGTCAAATTACTTTCAGCTTTACTATTATGTGACATATTATCATTATATTTTATACATGATTATAAAATAGAATTCAAAGCATTAAACATAATATGACACTATGTGTAACACACAACATCGTATTGTTTTTAATATTATATATTATATTTTGTGGTGTTGGTAGTATCGTTGAAATTAAAAATTACTTGCAATTAATTTGTCAAATATGATACTTACGATTAAAAGTAAATATGGATACATTGGATGTATTAGTCATTTTGACGACGAATAAGTCCTGTATTTCATTTTCAAAGTTTACGGTGATTGACTGACATTCACTTGAATCATGTGTCGTTATTGGCATAAATTATGAAATATTCCCATTAGTAATTATTTGTTATTATTCAATTAAAGTAATTATGATCAATAACTGTTGTTTATGTTTTAATGTGAAATATGTATCTTCTAATGTAAATTTGATAATACAATGTAAAGATAGCCAACGATGAGTAATGGGAAATTAAACGTATGTAAATATAAATTTACCTAACTATCTCCATTCGACGAGTGTTTCCAACTTTCAAATATGTAAACATTTGATGATATGTGTATTCAAGAATACAGTAGGTTACATTATATTATCTCATCCTCCAAATACAGTCAAATAATTATCTATATACTAGGGTATTTTACTAATAGCGCAGAACCCATAGAAATGCAAGGTTGGAAACTTTATGAACTTGAATAAACAATATTTATCTAACTTCAGCATAAAACTTTATTTATTTATAATTATAATTTTGTAATATTAGTTTGATGGAATTATATGTATTTAGTGATTATAAAAGAAAAATATTTAAAAACACGTTGTATATAGGTATAATATACGGCTTTTATATTATTTTCATGTTTAAATTTTAAAATTGCATATAGGTACATAACACATTATAATTCAAATGTAATATGGAAAAATTTTAATATTTTTACCTATTCAAATTTTTTGAGCTCTTCTAGCCGTTTAGTTTTTTCATTTTATCTACATCCAAAGTCAATACACTTCTCAATAAGTTGATTGTTATATCTAGATATAGGTTCTTCAGAGCTTACGGTTAACATTGTATTGTTCATTTAGCAGATATTCGATTTTTGAAAAAAAAAAAGAAAATGGAAAAAAATTACAATTATCATTGAACAATGAAAAATCCCGATTAATATTTGAAGTGATAAAGGGTGATCAGGGGAAGTTGTATTTTTCTGCCATTGACGCATATGTGAATGTGACATCAGAAATTGCAGATTTTGGGGTTAGACCACAAAGATATGACTTCAAATTCTTTATCAATTTGTTGTCGATTAAACTCAGCTTTAAAATGACAGCAAAGATTCCGCTACTATTAGTATATTGAACGGTGACCAATGTTATTTATAAAAATAGTTCTGTAATTTGAAGATATTGCTATTGAATTCAAAATTATTTGGTAGGAAATTAGAAAATTTATATGAGCGTTATACAGTAACTTGTTTTCAGTATTGAGATATAAATCGGTGAATGACGATAATAGTCATATGAATGAGAAAACATTGGCTTTCACTAAGAATTCGAATTTCTAGATACAGAATAAAACGGTTCGAGACCGCATTCGTATTTTACTTTTTGGAACAACAGACTGAATTAATGGTCGAACTGAATATATTTTAACATTAATTTATCTGCTTGTAATATTGGTTTACAAAAACGCTCGCAATGGTGGTCAGGTTGGACAACTGATATTTGACGAATTGCGGTTATAAAATATAGACAAACATTCGTGTAAAAGCTTATAACCGTTACGAAAACAATTTTCGATTATCTATATAATAATAATTCCATTAACGATGCAATGATGCATGGTACAATATCCCCATGTAGTATTTTAGTTATTTTTGATGTGGAATTATTGTGCAATGAAAAAATTAAATACGCGAGAAAAGAGTTATAGCACTACAATGAACTTTGTTTACATTTTATTGGATTTTTTTTATGTCCTCTTCAAAGAACTATAATATTATATATAATTATATTACGCTAAAGTATCTAACATTTCGATATTGATTTCTAATGGTGTTTGGTTTCGAAAACCATTGTGTTTAATATTTTACGGATGACACATTAGTTTTTATCTATGTTTTAATTTATGAAAAAAATTATAATAACCCATTTTTTTATTATTCAAGTCAAATTTACATTTATTCGACGTTTATTTGCATAAAATATTTAAAAACCTGCCTATCTCTGATATAATATAATGTGTTCGTTGTATAAAATATTTGGAATATAGTTTATTATTTTTATTATTGTTATTATTCTTTTTTTAAAATTGTCTTACGATGTTTGAGCTTAGTTAGCGATTATATATATGTGCAAACTCATGAATAAAATGTAACTTAAATATTATTAGATGTTGTATTTAGTTGAAATTTTGAGCCGTAATGTAAACTTATTTGTTTTAATAATGTTTATATTAATATTTGTATTCGAACTTACCTGTATAACATTATTCACTAAAACTTGAACATAGTACAATTGTATAAAATACCTTAAATATAAACATTTTTTTATATAGCATGTAATAAGCCTGTTATATTTCCATCTTCTAAGAATGTATCATTTATTAAACACTATGTTCACATTCAGTCACTACTTTTTATTGCATTTTTTACATAAAGTTGTCTTTTTTAATAAAAGAAAAATAATTGTTATAGAAATAAGAAGTAGTAGTGAGTAAAAAAATAACTAAGACTTTAAAGTCGACCTATTTAAAAACTGATATAAATTACTTCGTACGCTTTAAAAGAAGCCCTGTGTTAAAGAGAAACATGTTTTGACGTATTTATAAGCATTCGAGCGATTAATCCAATTTATACTGTTCGAGTCGTTTCGCTGAATCTCATTGGTTATTAAAATACATTTAAAATTAAAAGAGAAGAAAAAAATTACGGTCAATAAAATATAATTTACATTCTTAATTATAATTTAGCTCGTTGCGAAGTAATGCAGAAATGTTATGTGATATAATGTTTGTAAGCGGCGAATTTATTTTTAAATAAGTAAATATTAAGTAGGTATACATACTCACATATGTTTTGGTAAAAGTATTAAATTATTTTAACATTTTAAGCAATGAATAAATCACATATACAGGATATATTATTTTTTAACTACTAGTACTTATCTCGTTATCATAGAATGGAGTAACGAGTTAGAAATCTTAATATTTTCATAAAATATTACAAAAGTATACCCGTTAACTTTCTAATCGCTGATATTATAGAATTATGTAATATGTGACATTATAATATATTTGGTTCTAAAAATTTTTTATTTACGTTTATTAATCAAAATAGCTCTTATACAAGTTAATACTACAGTAATAATTATTTTAAATGTGTTATGGTATTTGAAAATTGAATTCTGGTTTTATAAATTAAGTTGAACACAAACTTATAAACATTTTTTTTCTATTTCCAATTACTTTTAAATTAATTAAACGAATTGAAGTATATTACCATTGTTTAAATTTATTAACTAATTAACAATTTAAATTACTATAAAAGTACCTACTCAAAAAATACTTTTTTTTTATTTAAATACAAATAATTCATGTTAATCATTAATTTTTTTTAATTAATTTATTTTATGTTTTATTGAAATTTTTATTATTGTGTTTCAAGTAGTACTTTTAATCATGTAAGATTTAAATTTTTTTATTATTTTTATTCAAATAAATACGAAAGTTGGCTCAAGTACAGAATAATATATATAACAAATACAATAACATGTATTTTACGGATATATTTTGATTTTATAAATACCTGTCTACAGTTTTTAAAAATTATTTTTTTGAAATGTCTGATAGTTTAGTGTTTATAATACTTTAAATAAACTTTACTGTATTAAAATGTTTGTTATTGTAGCCAATTAAAATAATTTTGAACATTTTCTTAAAATACAAAACCTTTCTATATTTAAAAAATATAAAACTATAAGAATTATGGTTATTAAATGATTATAATTTATATTTTTATGTTTTGTCACTTATTTTAAATGTGATAAAAATCATGATGGGATATAAATCATGAAAAATATGATTGTTAAATAATTATTCTTTTTAATTTTATAAAATATTTTTTGTTTAGTCACTATTTGATAAGCATCTGTAACATAGAAATCATATTATTCGAAAAAAGAGATTGATATACTAACTCATAATAACTATAATTTTTTTGAAACTTATGATATAGTTACTGTTATACTAAGCGCATGATAAGATATTAGCTTTATATATGGTAAAGAACTATTGAAGGCATAAAATGTTTAAATACATAGATATCAAGATAGTCTTCAATTTATTGGTTCTAAAGAATGAGTATAAATATATTTTAAGGGGTTGAGTCCATTAAAGTCACCTTAAAAATATAAATGATACATTTTTCTAAAAAAAGACACTGTTAAGTAATAATTGCAAATATTAGTGATTATGTAATCATTATCGATTCTAGAGATGTATTGGTCCAACATTTTATTTAATCCTTTGTATTTTTTACATACACGTAAACGACATACATGGCATTTAAAGTATGAAAAGTGTATAATATGCGAAGAAAACAAAAACTATTAGCAAATAATTGTTATGTAGGTCACGTATCCTCTGTATAATATCACCATTAAAGTTTTTCGCATGTTAAGCATATCATTGAAGAAAGAAACCTAAGAATGAAACAATGTAAAAGGGAACTATATTATGCAACGGGTTAAACTTTTGAACCTATAGTTCTAAAAACGTCCTTTTTGTAATTTCTTGTAATGGATGACTTATGTGTTTAAGAAAAAATACTTTTAAGCTTCTTAAATAATGCTCCCAATGATTTGCATTTAGGTAGCATAAAGATATCCAAAGAAACAAATAATAGGTCCTAAAGTATTTTACTTTCAAAAATCAACCAAGATAATATATTATGATAATACCTGCAAGTTGTAAATTATGCACCTATTTATAATATTTTATTGTTTTTTATGATAATATTAAAATTTATTTTGCTAAAATCTTGCAATAAATAGAAATTGGAAATAATTTTACATTATATATCATTTAATATATATCTAAATACATTTATATTTTTATTTACTAACGCGTAAAATTTGAAGACATTGGTTCAAAATATTTTTTATTAACATTATTTAAAGCTAAAAAATTACATTAATTTTACAATAAATTATTTTTATTTCTATTTTCAATTATATTATATTTAAAATTTACTTATATAATTTAATTTTTAAAAATTTGGATAAGATACCTTTAATTTTCAACATAGTACAATTAAAATAATGATAATTATCCATAATTTATAATAAATGTACAAAACTTGAATTTAAAAAAAAAATATCATGACAGTGTCTAATACATTTGTATAAATATATAGTTTTAATAAATAATGTAGTTTGATTGAAATTTAAAACAATGAAGGACAATTTGTTTAATTTTTATATTTAAATTTGTTTCATTAAAATTGGCAGTTTAATTTAAGCATTCATGACAGTTTATTTAACGAGGGTGTAAAATGGAAAACTTTTACTCTGTATAGTATGGAGGGGCCTACAGTGGGGATGAATCGTTTCATATTAGGGTAAAAGTCGAGTGGAAATGTACTTTGTTTTACTAAAGTGCGGTAAATAAATGCAGTTGAGTGTTAATTTATTATACCTTCACATTTCTTTTAGTGTTCCGATAACACCATAAATATTCATTTACACTTTCACAGCACTATAAAAACAATAATCGAAGTAGAAATATTGGACATTGCAAATGATAAACCTTAGCAACAACAATAGCTAACTACTGAAATATAGTAAAAACTGACTGAATGCTGTGTAATTTAAAATACGCAGTAGTCGTCTTAGACTTGTGGAATGGTTCGCACATTAACATCCATTGAATAAATGATCATTTAATACGATGAGTATAATAACTAGAATGAAACTAATATCAAAATATATAAAATTTGGATAACGCAGAGGCTTATATTACATAGCTTTCAACACACACATAAATATATATAAAACCAAATATTGATACTTTAAACGCAGAAAGAAAAATTATTACTAACAATACACATATTATAATTTAGTCTTTTAATGTACTGCATTTTTATATAATTTGTGAGTATAACTGGAAAATATTTAAAATCATGTATGTAAGACGGGAAATGTAGTTTACATAAATAATTTGGGTTTAAACGAACAAGACGTTAAAGGTAATAAAATAACAGCGAAAATGCTGTGTTTGTTTAATTTATTTGTTCCATAAACACAATGTTTATACATATAAATATATATACTTATCTATATATATATATATATATATATAAGATTAAAAATTTAATGAATTATAACTATATAAATATATAACAATATAGCAAAAAAGAAAAAAGGTGCTTGTGAGTACTAGATTTCGCACTTAGGAGCATTTTTATTTTCTGAAGTGCTTACTTTCATTTAGTAGGTTTAAAATTCACAAACCGTCGGTAACAATTTATTTGCTTTTATGCTTTTGAGTGCTAGGCAATGACGAAGGGAGAAAACGATGCTATTGTGGTTTTAGTTTTTAAAAAGAACTCTCAAGTGGAGTAAACACAACGTTTATGGAATCGCCCACTCGACCTCCGTCGACCTTTTTCCACCTAAAAGGTATCGGATTTATGGTTCTTACTTAGTTACGAAAGCAAAGTACACTGAATGTTAAAATAAAAGCCGACTGTAGTTGACAAGGATCTCACGCACAGACATCTAGTGTATAATGGAATTATCAGTGTCTCCTGTAGTAGCAGGCGTTGGGAGAAAACAATCAACGATGTGGCACCCCTAAGAAATTTGCATTTTGATTACGGTTAAAAAACATTTAAATAAGTAGCTCCCGTTCGCAATCAGTGGATATAAAGGTTTGTATAGGTATTATACATGAACCAAAACTTCAAAATAAAATCTCTGGTTTGGTTTGGACTGGAATAAAGCTCCGGAAAGTTTTAATTGTCACTTTCTGCTATCACAACGTGTTATTATGGAAATAAGTTTGGTTAATCATTGAAGATCTTTCACTAACGACTGATAACTTTGTCAGTGAATATTATTTAAAATAAAATAAAAATAATAATAATAATAATAATAATGAACATATAATCAAATATAATTAACGGATTAACTCTTGAAACCATAACAGCCAATATGTAATACTAATTTAATTAGACCATTCTAATTAGAATTTCATTAATTTAATTAATAATTTCAAGATTTAAATCGATATTTATCGATAAATTATATTTTATTAAACAATATGTAGGCATTACATATGATTAAACTATTAACAATAATTGTTATGTAAAAATGATTAATTATTATTTTATAAGTTTAATAATGTAGATAAATTAAACGGGTTTAAATAATTTTATTATTTTAATAAAGACAATTTTTCATGGAATGAATAAGCCCTTGAATAGTGAATAAATATAATACATACAAATGTAAAATAATAAATATACACAGCCACAAATATTCGTACATATCAGTTGAGATTGTTCGTTTATTTATATAGAATATTTTTTCAAACAAATTCGTTGAATCTTTGCATGCGAGTCTTTTAATTATTTTCGTTTAAAATGAATTTGCATTAACTACTGTTTGTAAACAGTCTATATTTCTTAAACGCTATATATTATTTTGGTTTGGTTAAAATAAAATAAAATATAAAACGAGTGAATCATTCAAAAACTTGTTTTTCATCTATGAATAATGTCGTATATAATATGTATAATGTTATTAATGCAAAATAAGGCTTACATACTATGGAAAAACTTGAATCAACTTTTTTTGCGTGCAGAAAATTTATGTAGCTCCGAATTCGTTCTGTAAACGACAGCCGATATTACTTTAGCATAAAAAGCCGTTTCTCTCGTCGAATGTTCAAGGCGCAGAATATTTTTTTTTCGTATATAACACAAACAAGTTCAAAGTCGATAGAAGTTTGTTTTCTTCCGATCGCACATTTTATTTATGTCCTTATACGCACATTATAATATATACCTTACTCAGTTAATTTATATATATATATATATGTTTACGTGTACGTATCGACATATGCGACCAATAAGTGTGCACGTGCGTCCAAGCGCGCATAATACGTAAAAGGAGGAGAAATAGCCTATCACACTAAAACATCATTATCCAGAGTCTTTTTCCCGAATCCGAAAAAGGAAACGACATTTTTATTGAATTCGTAGTTGCATGGCGCGAGTATAACGGGAACTAATCAACTGATTAAAAACGAGGACGAGAAAACTGTCGTACGGCGATCTATGGAAGAAAATTTGTTCGGACGATATTCACACGTGACAAGTCAATTTACCATCGATATGGAATATTTTATGATATTTTATCGAATTGATCTAAAATTAGCGATGGGAAAATGAACAAAGTCGAGAGCATAGGATTCGTTTACGTCGACCGGTGTTGGTTCTTTCAGGCGAACAGGCGGGTAGCCGAATATAGTTTTCACAACCACGATGTTTTGCCTTCATCACGCGGAATCGGACAGAAGACCGGAAAGAGTGGACTTAGAAGTAATAACTTGATGCGTCACGTTACACCGTATACGGTATTTATGATATATCATCCCAAGTATATTATTGCGTTGTACACGGAATTTGTTTTCTCTCGGCAGTGCACGCGATATACGCTGTAGAGTGTATTATACTGTGCACGGTGTACGTCATCGTCATCGGATTGAAGCAAAGTAAACACGAAAACTCGTATTCCAAAAAATTTCAATCCTCCGCTGCGTATCCCTCTCACGTGCACTCTCTTCATGTTGTGCTACGATTCCTGCAGTTCCCCGCCGATGACGATAACGACGAAATCTCCATCCCTCGAACAACACCGGTTAACAAACCGTGTAACGAAGCCGCGGATCAAAAAGGGACGGTCGTAGGTCTCGCGGTGATTAAAGGGTTGCACGCGCGCGTATCAAATACCACCGGAGCCTGTAGCAGATATACGCGGATTAGTCAAACGTTCTCTCTTGGGAAATCTTCTCGCCGGTCGTTCGACCCGCCGATTCATTGAAATACTACCACCGTTAATACACGAACTCCCCGCGCTCGTCGTCGAAGGCGAATAGTGCACGTTGTAATTTGGCCGCTCGTCGAGGCGTCAATCACCGCGATGACCGGTGCCAAACACGCGTTTTATTGTTTGCTGTGTGCGCGCACGTTGTTCGACATCTCCGTAGCGGTTTAAACAGAACGCGTCGTGCAAAACACCGTGTCTACACCATCATAGAATATCTTCCGCGGCTTCATTACGAGCCTCGAGAGCCTGCGGACACGGTGCACAAAACATGGAATACATAACGACGTTCATAGTTCGGTTCGTTTACCAACGTCGAATATAGGTCTCTATGGCCCCAATATCACGACTCGTAGTCGGTGCACGAATCACATTACGGGTGGCGCCGTTTTGGATCTGATGTCTCTATTACGCATGCGTTATACATATATGTACGAGAAGAAGTGACTGTCGCGGTAATTTTGAACGACAAGCGCGTATGCGCAACGGTCACATTAACTTACTGCTGTGTTTCGCGATTGTTATTATTATTACAATCATATTACATCCCATAGCACTCTACTCAAAGTGCCATAGTCTAAGGTTTATAGAATACGTTTATCAGCTCGCGTATACATGCACTCTATGTATGATATCAATAATGATTATTTTTATGTCAATGACTACGGCTGACGTTACACGACTCGAGTTATTTTATCGGTGAAAGGTTTCGCGAACATCCTTTCAATACAAAAAGTAAACGCGAAAATGAAAAGACGATGCGTACTCCAGTCTGCGAAAAGCTTTATTGTTATTTTCGTAGAATAAAAACAAAACGCGCTTTCATAGGAGAAATGTTGAGCCCACGAAGAAGTGAACGTTATTCCCAGATATTCACGCATACCCAATATTGTTGTACACTTATCCTGTCGTCCACGAGTTGTTTGCTTGAACAGTTTGACTAATGGCTTTTAAACGTCGCAGTACACTACGCAACGCGAATGGCAGTCTATAGTGGTTTTCGTCCGCAAAATCCCGATCGCAAATGTGTAGTATAGTCGTTATCAGGATCGTGCTTGCCGTGTCATATATCGTTGGCAGGACTTTGGAGGTACAGCAAATAGAATTTAATTAAAACCGCCAGAACTGTGCTGCAGATCGCCTCGCGTATGGGTGTACATAAAGACCGATATATAGTAATGTACGTGCAAATGGTGTCCTGCCTGTGGGTGATACGGGACAGCATGTGTGGTTGAATGTGTGTGTGTGTATGTGTGTGTGTGTGTGTGTGTGTGTGTGTGTGTGTGTGTGTGTGTGTGTGTGTGTGTAGGTTAGTAGAGGATTCCGAATGGAATATTTTTCACCTCTCCCTGGAGATCATGTGGAAATGTCATTACGGCAGGCGTGTTGAACCATTAGCCCTTAATAAACAATAGTTTATAATCCTGTCCAGGAATTCTGTGATTGTCTGCTACTACATTATTACAGTCGCCGTTGTGTCGTTCGTCAGACCGTCGGAAGCGTCACTACACGGGGTGTTGCACGGTGTCAACGGATTTTGACGTTTATAATAAATAATGTACGTCGACCAAATTATTCCATTAACATGCTCAGCTTGAAATCGAAAGTGTTTGCTTTATTTTCACCAGGTTTTTGAATTATAAATATACATAATGTTTCTTGTAAAATGTTCGCACTATCTCAACAAATAATTACATTACGTTAATGCATTTTTAAACGTCCCTCCATCCGTTCTTGGAGTATTTTCGACGAGATACATTTGCAAAGAAAGACTGAAAATATTGTTTTTGAAATGTACGCTTGTTGATAAAATTTGTTTTATTCCATCCTCTAACGGAATCACTACATTTGATCATCATCGAACGAGTTGAGGTCAGAATAAAAGTATTGCGAGTCACGGAAACGTATACACGTTAAAAACGATTTGCCGCCGAAAAATTTGCTGTATTTTCAGCTTTGTCCGCGGCGTATTAATGACGAACGGAAATTATTATTAAAGATCGCGGTTTTCGTGCTATACAATGCGTTCGTATCGCGTCCGGCACCGCCGAAAACAGAGAGAGAGACAAACAAAATAGGAGAGCGAGAAAATAAGAGTAAGCTGCACCATACACATTACACCGTACTACGCTATAAACACGGTTAGTTAGTGGTTTAACGAACAACACGTTATGTTTTTAAACGGTATTTTCTAACAGCCAAAAGTTTGGATACGAATGGCGGTGGTGGTCACGGTAGACTATATTGTTTGGCATCGGGACAATTGCAGCCAGAGCGGTGGTAAATTACTGTTGATTATTACACGGAGCAACGACTTGTTTTTAGCACCCGAACGCCGGACTCACCGGACCGTGGTTCTCTTGACGTCGAAAACACGTGATTCTCCTGAAAATGGGTAAGGAGGAGAGAAAGAATGTTACGTGTAAGTATAAACTGTATTAAATGATGAAAGTTTGTTCTCTTTGGTTTCGTATTCATTTCAACCACGATACTAACTTAGTACCTACTGACAGACCATTGTTTGTATATATGTACGCACATGAAGAACAATGACGTGATTGAGAATTATCAAATGGTGCGGCCGCATCCTGACCCGTACGTTTAGGAAGCCTGGAATAACACAAAGTTTATACTTTAATGTGTATTATGTTAAAAGTTTACTGTATTTTACAACTCAAGAACATACATTTTGAACTTTATTTTTTAACTTATATTAATGAATCTCAATTCGACGCTTTGTTTCTTTTTTTACTTACATTCAATCACAATATCGTTGTTTTTGATTCGATATACATGATATTTTTTAAAATCACAAGATTTAACCTGCAGGATAGTTCTATACAAATTTCTTTATTAAAGTATCTATGACCCAAAGAACCCGTACAAAATAAATACGTCACAGAATTATAGAAAACTAATCGCGTTTGATTAATGTGGCTTTACGAAACATTTATTTACTTCAATGGAAAATAGCCGTAGCCCCACAAACATTATCGTTTTTGTATTTTAAGTCATAGATAATATTTTTTTAATGTATATCATTTTTAATTTTTAACATTTTGTCGAAAATAAAACCGCCCCGTACTTAGAAATATCGATGTGTAACTTTTCGACAAGCCGTATATTATAGACAATATCGCTATTTCAAAATTCAAAATTGCCATATTTTTAATGGCAATGGTAAAAAATATTTTTATTATTATTATACTATTGGTACTAAAATAAAAATAAAAGACTTCCACCATGCTCTGCCGATTTTTGACGATTTTCGAATTCGTACTCTTGTATCTCGTTCATGATATTATTCCTTATAACTTTAATTTTCCTCTTTCGGAATTGAATAAAATACCTAAATAAATCACAACGAAGCATTATTGTATGCGTTTGATGACTAAAACCTAAGAACAACAATACCTTGAGATTCTACTGACCGGGCGTCGATATAATTATCATTGTAATGTTGTGTACACTGCTTTAATCTACGCGAATCAATAATGAATAATTGAATATATATATATATACGAGTATACCCCGTCTTCGTCGTGTAAACGTATGCAGTTCAAAAAAATCTGACTGCCGGTTTGCATTTAATATTTTAATTTTCTTATATTTTTAATTTTCGGAATTATCTCTCTATTTCACCTTAATATATTATGGAGGTTTAAAACAAGAATCATCGTACTAAAAGCCACGGAAACCGTTCAACTGAATTATTTCACGGAAACAACGTTACATTCATGTATCTGCATTACACACACCGAGTGTGTTATCGTTTGGACTTCGTATTCCGTATTCGTTATAAAATAATTGTTGGTTTCACTGCATTGCCCCCGTCGTCGTTTTAATCGTCTTCTTCGTGCTCACGCATCGTCACAATATAACATTGTGTCGAGACGGAGTAAACATTTCAATGTTATATACAGCCATAGGAGAAGATTTTCTGCAAGAAACAATGCGATAAATCCGCTGGTGCTTTAGACGTATTCAATTGTTTTATTTCCAGTGTATTGTACGCGTGAACAACACGAAATATCAGTTTTCAACGTTGTAATATAATATATTATGCTATGTACACGAATTATTATTATTATTATTTCTACGCGCGGCCGGCAACAGCTGCAATGGCGCACGGTGGCTGCGGCGGGCGTTCGTTCCTGAAATATATGATCAAATCGCTACCAAATGACACCGTTTTACCAATAAATTGTTTTCAGTTTTCAACAATACGTTTTCGATAGCCGTTCACACTTAGAATAATTTATGTTAAACGTTGCTAATGTAATATGCAAATGCATTAAATCGTGCTTAGGAGTACACATACACACACTTGTTCTATAGTATAACTTAGGTATCGTTCGCCTGAACCAGTTCTAATTGTCAGAGTTCAATACGTGACTGGCAGAATCTGGTGAAAGAATGTCTTCAAACCGTATGCATGGCTTAGATTATTCTGCTAATTCTTATTTCCATCGTAAATGCTTTTTTTTAATGAAGTTGAGGGTTAAAAGTGAATGTACAAAAACTACATATGTAACAGCTGTATAGTTAGTCAATGGATAGACCTATATGGTGTCAATAAGACTAAAATAACTTACGAAATATAATATTTAAAATAATTATAAGCTTTAATTAATTTAGAAACTCTAATTTATTTTAATACTATCTTTTACATTAAAAATGTACAATTTTTATGCAATTTCACTCATTTATTTTTTTCTAACATATTACTTCAATAATTAACAAATAAATTTAAGTGTTTTCTGTTGTTTCATTTGTATGAAATCAAAACTCCTGGAAATTATATGTAAATATACATTTTTGACTGAGATTCTTTTATATAATTTGAAACACTATTGGAATTATAATATAGTATCGTATTTTCAGAAAATATTCTAAAAACATGAGAGTCTAATAATTATTATTATTTATTATTTTGGAGTATTGATGATAATAACTAAATTTAATGTAATATGTATGTATAAATGTAATAGAGTTTAAATGCATAGTAAATAATAATTAATTTTAGTTATTTTATTCATTAAGTAAATTGTAATTTAAAATGTATCACACTAACGTAAATGAATGAAAATCAGGTTACTTTAAATTTTATAATCGAATAATCGACATGATTTACAAAAGTATAACACATTATTATGCATTATATTAAGTCACTAAAGCACGTTAATATTTTTTTTTAATTTCAATTTAAATAGGTATTAAAAAAATTCTCGATTAAATGTATTATAATTATATTAATGATAGAAATTGTTTTTCTATTTTTGCTGAAATGACTAAAAATAAAATAAATATATATTCACACGTGGAAATGTTAAAAATGTGAAGAATATGGCAACATTTATAATATCTAGGTAATTTAATATTTTATAAAACCATATCAAAAAATAATTGTGTGCCTGCTATGTATAATACGTTGTAGAATAGTATATATAGGTATATACTCGTATACTAGGCATTATAATATTACGTAAACTGAGCTACTTAATAAAAATAAAACAATAAATTATGATAAACAGGTGTATAGATGTATTTAAATAACATAAATATTTATTAAATAAATATTTCTGATAACTCTATTAAATATTTTAATGTCTTATTGTAACAGCGAAGTGATAGAAGTTAGATTTTCTCTGTTCAAACATTTTATTTTCTAATATTTTGTTAGACTAGTTATATAGTTTTAAAGATATTCTACATATCTTTTAAAAATAAAAGGGTTTTTTTATTGATAACTAGCTGATCCCGTGCACTTCGTTGCTCATTAAATATACCAACTCTATATGACTCAAATTTCGATGGATGATGTTCTACATTTATCTTAAGTTTTCTGTTGCCCGGAATTAAAATTCTAATTTGGAGCAGTATATTATCAGATAGGCAATCTACCTGCGGTAGATCGCGGACTTAAGCTGTTTGTACTTAAGTGTATGGTTTAACTCTAATAAAGTATCAAAGTTATACCAAGTTTGACATAATACGGTGGATTAATATAATCAATTAATACATAATTCTAACCTAACCTTAACGTACTAAAATCCGATGAATAAAAAAAATCAAATTTAACCTTTTTTAAATTATCCTATCTTCTTCCCACAGATCTGCACACAAAAATTCATTTATATACAATATAGCTAATCCTGTGCACTTCCTGGCCCGAAAAATTCACAAAAAAATTATGATTGTTCAACTCCTTTTAGGTGTAACTCACTGCAGTAAATGTAACTCGGCCATGGGAGCCAAGATCATGGGAGCCAAGTAATCATGATAGCCAATTAACAAATAGCAAAACACCAAATAATTATTATATTAATTTTATATATTACCAATGGCAACCACTAATAAATAAATATTATTCTCAAATCTTATAACCCCCATAGCAACCATTTATAAACAACAATTTCTATCATAAATCTCAAAATTCCTGGTTGAGCACCTCCCGGGGGTGGTCAATCCCCTTTTTAAATTAGCCTTAAACCTACTCTCAAGCCTACCAAATATACACAGAAAATTTCATGAAAATCGGTCAAGTCGTTTCGGAGGAGTTTGATAACCAACATATTTTGCGATTTATTTTTATATTATAATGAAGTATACATATTCATTATTTTTAGTTTAAATATAAAACGATATTTTTTATTTATTTCATTTATTGAATAAATTCCAACAACATAAGATATAATTGTTGAAGAAAGATAAACTATTATTTATAGATGAATTTTTAATTATTTGGTACCTAGTTTTTTAGCGTAACACTCTTAATAAATGAAAAAAAAAATTTTTATAAATAATTATTCGTAAATTTGTTAAATGTCAACATGTTAAAAGTGAAGTTGATTACATCTAAGTATATTATTATTAATTTTATTTGATAACTTAGCGTTTCCAATATCTCAGTTGAACATATAATTAAATATATACATATGTATAATATGAACATGTATACGTATATTGTGTTGATTTATGTATGCATTATTGTTGTTACTTTATTGTTCTATACTGCCAATAAAAATGTTTGTTACTTTAATAACTATCATTGCCAATTACTCGTTACCTACTATAGCTTCACAATCTTCTATTTAATTTGACCCATATTTTATAATTATCTTAAGGCCAAATCACATTTGCATAATAATTTATTGGATCGTATACACGTTAAGCCATCTGAATTACGTGGGCCTTTCAGAAGAGCCCGATAAACATTAAACGTACAGTGTCACATCTAAATTTATCACATATTACATGATATTTTCATATAAAAATACGATGAAAGGACGCAATCACATGTATGTGTGTGTGTATCAAAGTAACATGAGTTTCGTTCCGCTAGAAAAACTTACACATTTGCATGATTTATTAATGCAATGCGATTAACTACTACCTATATATTTAATTTCATTACTATTTTATTTATGAAATGCGAGTCTAATACCATTTTTCCATAAATCAGACGTTACGTATCTTATATTATTTTTCGTAAAGCATATTTGTTCCAAGGTTGCACTAAATGCAAGGTCACGTGAGAAGAACTAATTAACGAAAATTACTATTGAATATTAATTGATATCTGTTAAAGTGAATATTAATTAACAACTAGCTAGAAATGTAGTGCGTTCGCGTAATTTCAATATTCAATCCGTAGGTTTTTACAGCAAATGTATTGGCAACATTATTGAATTATCAAAAGCGTACATTAATTAAGAATACTTTTTAAGTTTGTCTCGGAATCGATACAACACAAAAATCGCTCTTTGAATTACTAATGCACGTAGAGTTGAATATTAGTTGAGTCTAGAATTGCACGTATACATGAAAAGTACGTGTATTGAAAAATGATGAACGATAGCGAGGAAAAAATGGAAATTAAACATAAATTATTATGCTTTTCATTATTTCTTATTGTTACATAATGTTGTAGTGAATGAGAACCGCTATCGTGCGAAGAACGACGCGCAGAGCATCAGCCGGAGGGTGAGAAAAAGATTTATTATAATTTTTTTATTATTATAGTTTGTGACAAAATGTCGACAAATGTTTTTGCGCTATCGCGACGGAACACACTGTGTCGAGTGATCGTAAAAACTTCGGGTCGACGTAGATGTAGGGACACAGGTTCTGCGGTTCCGACGTTTCTGCAGAAACGACGTTGTACATGCGCTGCAGTATAAATCTTGATTCCTCAGTGGTGTGTAAACACACGGAACAGGGAATACGTCGCGGTTCCACAAAGACAAACGGCCCGAAAATGATAACAAATAGACCTGTTTCGTGGTGGTCAGGATTTTTTTTTCGCTCCCCGTTGATATACGGTCGTCCTTACATAGGATCGGTGGTGGCGGCGCTTGAGCAAGGGATGAAGGGTCAGCGGTACGATGATGAAGAGTTTGGCATGCGAGATGCGTCCGTGTATTTGGACGGCGTATACTGCGGTCCGCCCGGTTTGAGTAATGTAAACTGTGGGCCTAAATCGGACAAATCGCTTTGCACTCGATTACCGGACATTTGTACGTGCGTTGACCCGTTTATACATCATTTTCTCTCTTTCCGTAAATATATATGTTTATATTTTTTTTTTATCTCTTTTATACGCATAAGCGTACAGGGTGTTCGACGATGATTTCCTGTTTTCAAACGAAGCGAATAATATACCGACTTTGTGTGTAGGGTATTAGTCAATTCTCATAAGACATCCTATATAATAAATAAATGTGTTTCACTATAGACTCAGAAATATGAACTGCACTTGTGCGCGTGTGCGTGCGTGCATGTGTGTATTTGTGTGTGGACGTACATAAGTATAGAATACGTATATTTGCCACGGGTTTTGATAAACGTTGCGTTTCGCAGAACACCGAAAAATCAGCGGGTGGCTTATATAAACACATAATAGAGGTTTCCTCACATGCTTCCGCGAAATAAAACTGTCGGCCATCAATTTCATTTCCGGTATAATAATGCACACACCTACAAGATGTGATATACGTGATATGACAGTAGAGCATTGCATAGTAAAATATAGTTATGTATTCTACAGTTTGTGAAGACGAATTATCGCATTACCAAATAAACACTCATTTAAAAAAAAAAAAAAATTAATTTTATCTATTCCATCGTTTTTGTTACAAATAATGCTCTGATAGCTATGGTTATTGCTTTACGAAGCTATATTATCGTTTTACCTAAATGAGGTAGGAAAAACTATAAGTTAAAAATAATTTAAAAAATATAATAATAATATCTCAGATATGAATATATTAATTTTTGGAATAATATTAATAAAAAAAAACCTTTTTTTGTCATTTAATGCATTCAATATCAAGATGAGTTTTTCTTTTATGCGTATAATATACAAATGTTACGAGAACCAAATTGTATTTGTCGCATTTAAATCTGTATTTTGTACTATACCATATCAATGAATTATTTATATTATAATTTATTACAAAATACATTTTCAAAATAAAAAATAGGAAATCAAAATACACATAAGATAATAAAATTCCTTAAAAAACTGGGTCATACTATTATACCAAGTTTTTTAAAATTGTAATACAAATATAGGTTTGTCATGTAGAAATGTTAACAATCTTACATTTATTACATTTTTTGTATTTAGTATGTAAACCACAAACCAAGTGAAATTAGAAAGGTTATACGGACCATCATTATTTTTGTTATATGTGTTTTATCAGTAAATTATGTTAGTTTTTGAATAGTTATGCATATTTACGCGAAAGTATAGAAAATTTCATTATTTTCTATTATAATTTCACTTAACATATTTTATAATTTTAAGTTACCGGTTATACAACACGTTTTTGAACTTTAACTGACCTTTAAAAATATATATTTTAGTAAATTGTTTTTGAATAATTTAACTACGTATTTACTGTAAAACCGGTAAAGTAGTAATTTTTAAATAAACAATATTAAAATTTAAATAAAAACAAATGTGAACTCAAATTTTATTGTTTCGTCGACATCTCGCTTTATTAAATTGTAACTAATCACTTTTAAATTATATTCCCTGCGTTTACACCTCGAATATATACTTTTTTATAAATATTTTATGTATAATATTACCAATATATGAGCTAATATGAAGTAGGGTTATAAGTTATAATCATTGGTTAAGTTATGAGAGTGACATCTGGGAAAATTAACTCCAATAATGGTGTTTTTTGTGCTTACATACTTAAGAGGATTAAAACAGGCGTCGTTTTGGCGAAGTAATTAAGTTCTATCTTAAAGATGAGAGCAGATGGTCTCAGAGGGTAGAAAGAGAAAGAGAGAAAAGAGAAGAAAAGAGAGAGGAAAAGAAAGAGAGATAGATAGAGATAGTGATAGAGAGAGAGAGAGAGAAAGAAATGTTGATATAATCCATTTTGCTTGATCGGTTTTTATAGCTTTTAATCGAATCCGTTTGTTTGATTAACATTTGCAATGACTAATTTATAATTTGAATAAAAATAAACCTAGTTAGTAAATAACTAAATAAGTAAATAAATATTTCTTTGATATACAAATGAATATACGTTTAAAATGTTTAATTATTTATAAATATATTTTAGTTCTTGTCCAAACCACATGAATTAATATGCACTGTCATATTAATACTAATACTAATAATTTTACAAATTATTTAATATTTTTCTTAATAAATATTAAACTAATTTTATTTTTATTTTTATAAGAAAAAAATAAAAAAGTATGAAAAGGATAATAAATTACGTATTTATTACAAATATAATTCATGATTCATAAGATATCAATTGACATGGTCAATGTATCAAAAAATAATAGTAGTTTTAGAACATTACCTGTAAAAAAAAAGTTTGATAAATGTAATATAGTTCTAATTTATATACAAACTTAAAAAGTACAAATAGGATACTAAAATAGGATGTTCTAACTTCACATTTCTCATCTTTAACTATTAATGTTCTAAATTTATATTAATTATAAAAATTGTAGTCCGAAAATTATTTAGTCGCTATTAATGAATATTTCAAGTTATATTAAATGGTTAAAATGTTGTTAAATTATTTTAATATGAACTGTGTTATGTTTAGGTAGTGGTTTTTCAGTTTTCTAAATATTTAAAAAATATATTATTTTTTTTGCCCTTTGTGTAACTTATAATTTATAACTACACTAAAAAATAATTGAAGTATAATAATGCAAAAAGTTAATTTTACATTTATGTAATATTTTTTTGCAAAACAAACAAATTAAATCTAAACTACCCAAACAAAACCAAAATAATAAATGGAAATTCAAAAACAATAGATAAAAATCAAATGTAAAATCCATTTGGTGTATTATTTTATTTTATCGACATGATTATGGCAGTAAAATTAATTATTAAATCAAAAAAATTAAATAACAATATTTTTGATCTGAGTAGAAAAAAATAAGTAATTAAAAAAGATTATAAATACAATAAGGATTTGTTTAAGCTTAACAAAATGCGTTTACTCATGCAAAAATCAATCGTACTTAAATTATATTTTAATTCACTAGAAAATGTTTTTCAAATGATTTTATTTTGTTTGATGATGGACGGATTTCAATTGATGATGGACTGATGATGGATTTATTATTTACAATTCTCAATTTTCTACATAAAATTATAAAGTATACAAATAAAATCAATATTATTCAATCAACATACTAATTAAAACGATTAAAATTTATTTTGAAAATGTATAGTATGATTTTTAAATATTTATCAGATAATACTGTAAATGAAAAAAAAATATACTGATATAGTATTCTGTACAAAACAGTATAATAATCATATGTATGATGTGAATTAATCATAAGCTGTTATAATCAAGGAAAATTACTTTTATGAACATTAGTAGGTATTCACTTTTTCAGATAAATATGAGACTCTTCCATCCTAGATTAAATAAATTTTAATGCTAAAATGGTAATAATATTGTAGACAAGTATACAAATTGATGTCATGATATGGAAATGTTTTACATTAGATATGTTGTGGCTATGCCTAATGTATACCTTTATTTTGATTTATGAGCATGATATTGTACTCTCTTGAGCATTGTTTGTTATGTTAAAATATAAATAAAAATCATAATAAAATGTTATTTGTTTAATTTTATTTTAGGTTCAGCCCTTATGCAGATTGTTGAGGTTTACACAGAAATTCAATCACAGCAGCTGATCATTGTAAGTACAAACACAATTTGTATTTAGTAATTGTTTAATCATTTTTTTTTTTTGTAACATTATTTATGTATTTACATTAAATCCATTATTATATGTATTTGTTTTTTTTTTTTTTTGTATTTTGTTTTATTATTAATTTTTATGATATTTTAATTGGATTATTAGATATATTATTATATAGTATTACTTATGTATAATAATATTATATTATACTATAGTAAGATAATTTATTACATAGAGTAATATTATACAAATACTTTGAATATTGTTGTGGGGTCAAGTAAAAGTTAATTTAATTTAATATCGGTTGCCTTGAGCAAAATTGTTAAAACAGAACAGATTAAAGTCAGAGAACTTTTTTTGGTAGCTGCAAAGAGTATATTACGTTTAAAGAGACAAAAAGATGAGAGGAATGGAGTTGAAAAGTAATCGAAAAAGGAATTATTTCTATGATGATGATCTGTAAAATAACTTTTATCATGAATAATAAATTGATTAGTTTAGCATCCGTCCTTTAATTAATATTTCATCATAGACCTAAGTCAGAAAAATTACATTAGGTTTTGTAATAAATATAAAGTTTAAAACGAGATCCGAATAAACTAGTTCAATCAAAAGTTTGTAAAAAAAATATTAAAAATCTGTAAATTTATTATTTATGATATTTCCTTATAATATCTCATAAAAATTCAATAACTTTTCTGATCACGAAAGAAAAACACATTGTGTACTTAATTTTTCACTATTTATTTTTTAATAATTCTCAGTTCAACTATTGAATCCCATGACGAATTTTTGAGATGCAGTGGTAAAAAATTGTTAATCCAACAGACTTCATTTACACTATGAAGAAATAAAGTGGAACCTAAATATTTTGGTCAGTTTATAATAAATGCATTTTGACGTTTTATACAAAACAATTTTTTTAATTATATTTTATATTTATCTTTTTTTCATCCAGAATATTAAGTGATTAATTAAATAAAACCAATTGTCTTTGAACTGTATTATTAATTCGTGTGCTTGTTATTTTTTGTAATTCATTGTTTTTATCCGTATTGCGTATATTAAAACTCTTCGCGAAAACATTGGAAATACGAAACTAATCAAGAAGATCTCATAAAAGTATTGCCTATGCTGTATATAAAATATAAGAATGTAAATAAACCATTTCGATATTCACATTCTGTTTTGTAAATCATCCAACAAAGAAATTATCATAGTCATGCGAGGGGTACTGGCATTTCTCCCCTAGTAATTTCAACTAAACTGATCATAGCCTACCCTCGCTTTCACGCTCATCGTGGTCATTAACATAATAATATCTCATTGCCTCTAACTCTTTGTCTGTATATCACAGTTTTAGTATCGGCGTATAAAATGTAACGTCAAATTTGAATTCAATTACGTTAGTTACTACGTAAAATATTCGATTACAATTGTAGACATGATACTATACGGTCAATAATATTGTGTAACTAAATTTAAAACTTAATTTAACAATGTTAAATCTTAATTTGTACTCATTTAAAGCATTTGGTGTTTTATGACATTGCACTTTATATGGCTGGTTCTAAACATTAAGAATAAATCATCAGTTTCTAACATTTATGTTTTCTATTCGGCAATGTCAATTCACTTTAGAAACTGGTTTTTATTTCATGTGAATCAATTGAATTAATAGAGTTATGAACATTCAAAAAAATTAACAGTTATAAACATACACACACACACACACACACACACACACACACACACACACACACACACACACACACACACACACACACTTTAAAATGTAAAAAAAAATACACTGTCACTGTGACATCTAAGTAGTTTGATTATTTGAAATGTTTGAATGATGTTTCATAACATTGTATTTACTTCTATTTTTTGTTTTGTTTAAATATATATTTTTTCGATATATCATAATATTACACAAATATCTAAAAAAATATATAGTTGATTTATATGAAAAACTGATTTATCACTAAAACTTATTATCAAATATTATTTATAATAATTATACAACATTTTAAATGTTATATTTATTTATTTTGTAACGTACGAACAATATAATATGTTAAAACATATTATGGCTTCGTCTGAGTACATAATATATAGATGCGTATAATTTTTAACTGTCGAGATATCTTGTTATAAAACAATCACATTAATAATTAAGACATAAAATGACAATACTTCCAAACTTTAAAATCCATTATTATTTATTAGGGATTGATATGAAATTCGAAGATCTATAATATATATAATATATAATATATAATATAATATAAGATATATAATAGATCTCACTTATTACTATTGAGATACCATTATATTGTAAAGATTATTATAACTCTACACGTTTGGTGTATCACATCATATTTCTGATAATATTACGAATATTATACTTTCATTACTCATTCCTTGAGTGATTTTTGATTGATGATAGTCGTACAAGTGTAAAAAGTATATCCATGCACCTGACTTTGTACGTTTGGTATAATATTATTTCATATAACGTAACAATAGAATTTCGAAAACAATAAAACAAAATTAAGTTGAATATTGGTCTTGAAACTTTTTTAATTAGTGATTTATCCACAAGAATAATGCGTTAATGTACATTGTTGTTATCGTCCATGAAAAAAAGATTATATGCCATGAACAACATAATTTGATATTATATGAAAATGTTCGGTAACATACACGACTATAACGTTTAGGGAAAATAATGTAAACACAAACTTTAAAGTTTTTTTTTATGATTTTTATAACATGTACGTTCAAACGATTGTTACGTTTTTTTTGATGCGTCATTGGTTTTAAATTGGTGGTAAACCGGTTGTTTTATGATAAATAAAAACGATTACAATTATTTAAATGTCGATTTTTTTACCCTGTTAATACTAACAGGTATATCACAGACCCACAAAGTTTTCCAAAGAATTCAATCTATTTCAGACTAACTTTTTTTATTTATTTTGACGTTATGTATTTTAATGTACTTTAGTATAATTTCACAGTTATTATAATATAGTATAAACATATGATGTATGTGTATACCTTCATGTTTTTCATCCAATTACAACTAACGTGTATCACGCGGATTTACTGTCGAGTGTATATATATATATACACATGTGATACGAACTTTCACATAGTATAGTCGAAAACTTTTATTGCACATATAAGTTTTCCAATATAATCTATTTTCTCGTACGATCGTTGCATTTATGTTACCACAATCGTCGTGTCGTGTATTTTCGGTTTTTTTTTTGCACAGAAGACTTTGATGTTGGCATTATAGTGGTGACTGTTAGTTGCAAATACAAGTAGTGGAGAAGAAAATAGTCATTAAAAGTTTTTCGAATTGCTGTCCGATACTATGCACGTTTTGTATTATTATTATTTTTTTTAATAATGCACTAAAATATTACATAGAGCAATGTAAGTTGTGAGGGTAAAAACAATCTGGCAACATAGTCTGAATTTCATATATATATATATATTATATATATACACTAATTTTTCCACTATTTCGATCAGAGGTCTAAAGATCTTAATTTAATATGATCCATTCAACGATGGTACACGCCGTTGTTGGTTTAAGATGAATATGTAATTTTTATTTGACGTTTATCATTGCAACGTTTTTTTATTTTTTATTTTAATATTTGGATAATACTGCATGCACACACGGTGCGTTGGTTATGCAATTTCACTACTTGCCCGTATTCTTATTCGTTCCACTTGCATTTTATAGGCGTCCTCGTGAATATATTTTATTTTATAAAAAAAAAATTATTATATTATTATTAGGTTTATATTAGGTTGTAATTTCATAAAAAAAATATAATAGTATGATTATTGTGTAAACTAAGAAAATTATTTAGCTTCTGAAGAATACAAAATGTGATTTATTTATTCCGTAACAGTAAAACTATCATTCACAATCTATGTTTATAGAATAATTAAATGAGTGAATTCTTAAAACATGACCACAAAAGTTACTATTTTGTAAAATCGTATTTTATCATTATTCTTTAACGATTTTTAAAACTAAAAAAAACTTTAAAAATATAAATTAATCGTAGAACTTTTTACTATAGTACATTCTTATAGTTTTAATAAAGTTATGACATGGATTTTCATATATGATTGATTAATAAATAATTTTATTATCTTGTACGACTATTGTTTTCGACAATTTGGTAATACGATTAATATGTATGAGCGTGTACATTTATACAATATACGTTTATTAACTTCTAAAACAAATTTTGATTGAATAACAAAAACGTTATTTTCCAAATTATATTAGTTTTAATAATTAACAATCGATCTTTATAAATGTCGAAGAATCGAGAAAAAAAATAACTCATGTATATTATATTTGCTAACTAATATGATGAATCAAGAATCAATATTTGTTTAAACATTCCTATTATATTTTAAATTGAATGTGTCAATAAATAAATTCTGGTGTAATCTATTTGTCAGTTTTGGACTTTATGTCAATAAATACAGATATCAACGGATAAGTTTTTTGAGTAACATAAATTATTCCAAAAATAGTCGAATAAAATGCTTTTCAAGTTAATTTTCATGCCAATTTTGATATTGACAAATATTCAACAACAAGCCTGACAGTCAAACATTTAATTTTTACAATTTAATCAACGTAATTTGTCAAACGGGTTATTGACTCGTGTGTTTTTATTAATATTACGTAGACACAAATATATTAAAATAACAACAATGAATAATATTTTTGTATATGATTTAATTTAAAATGTATAGTGTTTTAGTTTTATATTGCAATATATGAATGAAAATTATAATTTATTTATTTATTTTTTTTAGCTGAAAGCTTTTTACGTGGATTTAATTGTACCTTTGGAGACAAACCTAGAAAAAGACACTAAAGTAGTTCAGGTAAAGGATTAATATTCAATAAAATAATTGACGTATATATTTAACAATATATATATTATTCTAATACTTTTTACTAACAGTAAGTATTAATACTGAACTTTTATAATATTTGCACAAATAAGTGTTATGTATGTGATTTGGTTATAATATGTAATTTTTCGTTATCTGGTTTCAATGGACAAAAATTAGTAATTAGTGTTTGTTTAATTTGTAACCCTTTTCCCCTCTATTCGATAACTATAATTCATGAATGCTATTAAAAGTAAATGAGGAAAAATTCGTACAATATTACTATCTGATATTTGGTACCGAATAACGAATATATATATTTACTATTTTACTCGTACACCTTTATTATTACGAGGTGCGTAGAGCAAATAAAATGTCCCCATCCAATAAATACTCTAACCCTTTGGTTATTTTAGACTGCTACTGATTAACCCCTTGGTAGCATTTTGTTTCTACCTGATAAAATCAAAATGACAAAACTTTTTATTTTATATTATAATATATTTATATATTTTTTCGCCAGTCCGAACAAAAACGATTTTTGCAACAGCATAAACAAAGATCCGAGAGTTACAGCAAGGCTGCGTCAGCTATGAAAAAGTGCCGTAAAAAGCATAAGGTTGGACCCAAAGCCGGCTTGGCCATGGATAAAGAAATAAAGGTAAGTTATTTTACCGTAATGCAATATTTACGTATAACTATTATTTAAAAATTAAATATATTTTTACTTTATTTACGTAGAGGAAGTGACGGCTCGTGCTATGGTGTACAGGAGCACGTTAGCCACACAAAAAAATTATATACAAAATTATTAGATTCATTTAGTAAATTATAATTGGTTATTATGCTCAAAGTGTGTAATTAACAAAAATATTTATTAAAAAAATTAATATTTTTGCAGCTCTTTATGTTGAGAAGTATGTCTATTAGTGATTAAATAATTACCGGACCACACATTTATTGTGCTCCAGGTGGTAGTACAAAAATTAGTTACATGCGTAGAACGACGATTAGTAATACATGGTAGTTTGGAGCACAATTAATGCACCTTATTTTTATTACTTATTTTTATCGCTTCACGTATCACGTTGATCGTGAAAATAAAAATGTTGTGTTTATGTTTTATACATAAAAAGTTATTTTTTCTAATTTATTTTTATCTTACCGTACCGAAGAGTTTTTTGGGCTTAAAAAATTAAATTTACTTATACCTATAACAATAAACCTCGCCTACATATCTACATATTTACGTATCTTACAAATTGTGCACTACATTATGTGAATCTCAGGAACTGTCACTGCGTAGACGTATACATTTATTAAATAACTTATATGAATTAGAACGTTGCACACAGTTGTAATGAAATTGCACAAAATTGTTACAAGAAATATATCAAATAATTTTTAAAATATAGCTTATTCTGGTTGTAGGTGATTTACAAATTTAAATTATTTATTTCTCAATAATGTAGTTAAATATTGTACTATACAACACAAAGATACTTTAGAATTTATTTTAATTCATAGATAATTTCCATTGATGTGTGCATTTGCATTAATACTTATTTTTATTGTATTTTTGACATGATGCATGTTATAATAAGACAAGAAATCGCTTCCTAGATACTTACGATAATGCTTGACCAAACACCCTGCGTAAAATAATACATAACGCATAATAAATTTCATTGATTACTATTAGGGGTTGTTTTTTAATGAAAAATATATATACAATGGTCACTATAGTACTATTTACGCATTGGCGAGGTTAAACTATGATTATTCAAATGTTTTATTGTTGAGTTTTTATTTGTTTGGCACCGTAAAGCCCGAATGTGTCGAGAGATAAAAATTATTACCAGCCCATTGAAGACGCTCATTGTTTGAAAAGTACACACTTCGTTTTATAAAATACCGGGGACGATTCGTTATTGCTATGCAAAAATATTGCATAACGTGCAAAATGTTTTGTTTGTAATGGATTTACATAAACAATAACAAATCAAATCCTCTGAGTAAGACCTCTAAACAACCATTATAAACTGCATTATTATTTTTCGTAAACATTATGACAATAGATTTACATTTTTTTTTTTTTCATATAGACTATGCAAATTCTCGAAGAAGAAAAATCGAAGCTGGATAACTTTTGTGAACAAAGTTTAAAAATTGTAAGTATTGTTTACTATGACCTTATGAAATAGAGTTATTAAAAAAAAAAAATACGACACAACCCGTGTGTTTAATATTCAAATGCTTTTGATTATTTTAACACATTACTATCATTTATGTTACCGCATGTTGCCTAAGATTTAGAACAATGAAAATAAGTAAAATTGAATATTTAACAAATACTTTTTTAAATTTTAAAACAAATGGATCAAACGAACTCGCGTTAAACATTAAAATATTTAAGTCTTGTATATTTTTATTTCAGGCCATGACACAGGAAAGACGCAGATATGGTTTTGCATTAGAAAGACAATGTTCGTTGGTTAAACACTGTCTGGCTTATCACACAAATACCCAGGCAATGTACGATGAGCACATTAACGACTGGCTCGATGTAGCCAAATCACGAGAATGCTTACCGGAATCTGTAGAAACCATGTTTGCAACAAAACTTCGAGTAAGTTAAAGAATTGAAAGCAATTCTACGCAATGTGATCAAATACTGAATTCGTTTTCAACTGATAATAATTCTTGTTATTATGAAAATTGTAGCACGTAAGCTTCTGGATGGACGATGATGTTGGTTCTCCAAGAATCGATGACGACAGGATTTCGCTTTCTTCGCAATTGAGAAAAACTAAATCGATGGATGCATCATGTTTAGATGTTCGAGCCATGAATGATATATCCAGCCCGGTTTTAAACTATCCGCTTTCTAGAGCAAAATCAGATTTTAATTTGAACGCATCATCGCAGTCATTAAACAGAAGTAATTATATAACCACAATAGCTACTATTTGACTTTAAATACGTACAAATATCATTAAATTACATCAGTATAATGAAAGTTAAGATTGGAAATACTTCAATTCTATTAATTTTAAATAGTATTTCATATTAATCGATCAGTTCTGAACACATATATACACAAAAGCATATTTTGTACATATTTTGGTATGCCATATTCATTAAGTTTTGTATAAATGTTCCTATTATTATTGTTTTGACGCATCGCAATTATAAAATTAAAATTTCTGTTGATTAAAAGAATTCTACAGTTGTTGAATTATTATACTTATACGTTTTAAATTTTCGTTCCGTGAGCCACGCAAAAACTTATTATTATTTTAACATTAAACTGTAGTATTCCCGTAATGAATTTTGAATAAAATCTCGTGAATAATTGTATGCATCAGGTTACACTGTTATAAGTAGTTTAATAAAATTTTACTTACTAATCCATATTGTTATACTTCAGTGGAGAATGGTTCGAGTCCAGGAAACAATGGATCTAGACCCAAGTCAATGGCAGTGGCGGATAACGGATGGGAATCTCAAGGAGCAAACCTTGTGCAAGCCACACACGCTTATCTATCTAGCGGTGAAAATCAACTGAGTTTTCATGAAAAGGACACAATTGCGATATTGGGTTAGTGAAATATTCAAAATTTCATTAAACTCGATCAGTCAAAACTTATTGTGCTCGTTTTAGGTGAACGAAACAAAGGATGGCAATTTGGAGAAAACTTGCGCACCCAGTGTAGCGGTTGGTTCCCATTAACGTATACCGAACCTGTATCAGAAGACTCAGTATTTTCGTAAGTTATTATTATATGATATCATTCAAGGTGCATTTCAGTGCTAAATTATTTTTTCTAATGGCGGAAGTCTCCGCAAACATTTTTATAAAAGCCATCACATGGTTCTTTTATTTTTGTTTTAACATAATGTATTAATATTTCTTAATAATTCTTCGTTTAATTTCGATAAATTTATTGATGTAATTTTTATTCTAAAATCACATTCTTCACATTATAAATTAAAGTTAATCTAGCTTGTTAAACTTGGTATGAAAGAATAATGATATTCGAAGAAATGTTAGGAACGGTATTTGCGTGCGGATGTCAGGATAAGTTGCTCGTGTATACATAACTATTTCATTTTCAGCGATTCACCATCGTCTTATCGACGAAAGGATTCCGTAGGTCAATCAATCAATTTGAACCATAACAGAAGCGAATCGGCCACAATCGGCAAACAAAACCGTTATCAGACGACAACATTGACTAGATTCGGTGACTCTTTATCTCACAGGAACCCGTATCCGGTTAGTATATTTTATTTGTGTGTATATTTATACGTTATAGTAAATTATATTTATGTTTAACCTAATTTAACAGGATAAGATTATTGTTATCCTATTTGTTATTAAGATTCTGAAAAAAAGCAAAGGATTTTATAATGAAGTTTTTGTTTTGTAAATATCGCGGAACCTCGATTACCTTGAATAATGGTGAGGAGGGAGTCACACGGATAAATTAAGACCACGGTTAATCGAGATTTTTTAAAATAATGAAATTTTGAAATTTTTTATTTGATTATACTTAGAAATACAATAATGTTATATATCTATACATATTATACATAACAGTTATTTGGGCTTAAAATATGAATTTATCAACCTTCATTTTTTTTTAGTTCGAAATAACCTTAATTAATTAATAAGGGGATTTGATAAATATAATTTATAATAATCTACAATATTGTTTATCTTCATATTGTTATCGTCAAAAATATGTTTGTCGAAATCGTATATTATGTAGTATAAAATGTTCGATTATAACTATTTATAATATGTGCAGTCCAAAATTATTTTTAAATTTTCGGAAGAGTGATCACGGTTAATCGCGAACACGGATAATCGAGATTCAACTGTACTTTTTAGGTATTCGGTAAATCGACATCTAGTATCCCGTTAGAAAAAAATTATAGTCTGACAGTGTTTGCTATAAACTATTTTTTCATTATTATATTTTAACACCGAATGCTTTTGATTAAATAATTAATTTTACATGAAATGCGAATTTTGCAAATTTAGTACAAAACTTATACAGTGACTTAATATTTTCCCGGGGTTTGAACTAGCTAAACATTTCAGATTAATCTATTTTAGTTACTTACGAAAGTTGAATTTTTAAAACACGATTACATTAACGATTTTTTTCTGTTTAAACTTTAAATCGTTTCTTTGGTTTTAAATATAAATGGTTATATCAAACTTTTATGTAATTCTTAAATTAATAATTTTAATTTAAATACAATTATCATATACTATTCCTTTAAATATAGAACATTTATTTTAGCCTATACGTAGATAGTTGAACTATCCGTGTGCATAATTTACGTAATATTTAAATAAATATATAAATATAAATCGTTTTATACGCATGAAGTTGACAAAATATGGTGTATGTTAATTGATGATCAAATTAATTATTATCACTATAAGTGCTAGCCGGAAAGAGTGAACAAAACGCCAACCGGTAAACTAATGGCAATGCGATGAATTTTAATTAGTAGAATGCTTGTATAAGGTCAAGTAAAATTTCAATTAAATCTGTGTGTTGGCCATTGGCATTTGAAACTTTTGGAGCAGGGTTTTCTGGATGAGAAATTTTGAACTAAGGTTCTTTGAAATACTTGATTAGCAATTATATTTGATACGCATTACTCGATACATTTACAAGTAGAAGGTTTTGTGGGATGGTAAGACAAGTTAATTTCTCCGAGAGACTATTCAAAAAACAATTTTTTACCCGAACAACAATTATCACTATCTCGTATTTGTCTGTATGCAACACTCGAACTGCGATGTTCGCAGAATCGATTAACTAATGCGATGATTTGTCGCTGCACACCAGAACGTTCTTTGAAAATATACGACTCTATACTAAACGGAGAAAAACTGTCTTTAACCAACTCATGATAGGAATAAAGTGATACCACGGTATTGTATACCGATCTTTCAATGGTTCAATATACGAGTACCTTTATTCGAATGTACTTACACTCAAAAATTAAAATAACCACGTGTTTCAATTAGATTCTCGAATGTCGATCCTTTATCTTGAAAGACCACGAATAATCGGTTTCAGATCGGATTCAGATTTGATGAGATTAAACACTATACGGTAATGGGTACTGTAACTATGTCGTAGTAAAACAGATCGATAAACGTGAAAGAAAACCGTTTTACATTAAGTTATTAGCATTAAGAAACGCATCGATTAGTGAGTCTCTCGGATCCGCACGCGTAGTCCGACCCAAGACACTAGCACTTAATTTTGGCCGTTCTATTCCGGCGGCTTCAAATGAGTAATACGAAATTGCCATCTCGGCTCACTAGCCCACCCGACTGTTAAATATTGTCAATATCTAATAAATATTTTGTGTCGTTACAAACAACTGAGCAGTGTTTAACATGTATGATTATTTTTTTTTCTCGTTCTCGCGCAGACCCGTCCAAGGGCGAACAGCAGATCGAACGGCTTCGGGGCCAACCATCACGGTCCTCCGGCTCCGTCCGTTCCCGCTCCGGTGGTGCCGCGTCACTACGGTGGACACATACCGCCGCCGGCCGCGTTCTTCCCGCCTCCGCCGCAGACTTTGCCGCCCGCGGCTCCCGGCAAACCCGGAGCGATCGACAAGAGGACCGGTGGAGCGCATCATCAGCACGGTAACGCGAGCCTCCACAGCAGCAACGACAGCGGGTTCAGCAACGATCCACCGCCCGCGCCCGAGATCGACTACTCCGACGACGAGAACACCAGGTCAGTGCGGGTCACCTCGTCATCACTATCGAACAATTAATTGTTGTTGTGGTTACGATCGTCGTTTCCGCGATTTCGATTCGATTCGCCGCGTGCATACGTTGCTTTATGTACACGTATACGAGTTACGCAATGA
Organism: Sipha maydis; assembly: GCA_034509805.1. Lineage (NCBI taxonomy): Eukaryota > Metazoa > Arthropoda > Insecta > Hemiptera > Aphididae > Sipha > Sipha maydis. The sequence continues at coordinate 21,812 of JASXSY010002528.1, read as the reverse complement.
TCAATTGCAATCGGTGAAGGTTTAAGGACATGGGACGATCGTTTTTTCACTTCCGCGGTCTATACGCAGTCACACGCTACACTCTAATACTTTGACTTGTAAAACGTTCCTTGACCGTACAATGTGTAATGAAATCTTTAGCCTCGCTTTTTATTTCAGGGTTTTCTGGGCCCGCGCGCTTTGTTCATTTATTGTTCCTCTGAGATTGGTGAAATTGTCGATTTGTTTGTCTCGCCGTTACTACTGCACACGAATCGGAACGCTATTTAAATATTGTATTTTTAACTTTTACAATTTTATTTATGATCGGTTCACACTGGCACATATTACAAAACTGGACTTGAGTTTGCGGGCATTATCCTACTCCGGAATAATTAGCCGCACCGGTCGGTTTCTTTTAGTTGTAAACATTATTTTTTTGTTAATTGATCAGTAACGCGATATTACATTGTAAGATACAGTCTTGCAAAGTATTCGAGTAAAAATATCCGAACAATAGTATTCAAATCATGTTCATGCATCGAGTACGTGTTTTAAACGGTTTTGTAAAATATACTAGGACGTAGTATTTGAAACACTTTCTCGTAGTATTTGTACTTTAAATTGAATAATATTTTCAAATACTGTTTTTGAAAATTTTATTTCAATTCTATCACATTAAAATATAAAATTAGTTTACCAATCATATATTTATTTTTTATTGACAAGATTTTTTATTGTCAACCATTTTTCCGTGCCATATGAATAAAATCAATAGTTATATGTGGCATATTAAAAAAAAAATTGTCCTACAGACTAATTTCAGGAAATTACATTCCAAACAACAAAAACTTAGAACCTTATTTATAGTTAACAAAATTATACAATATTATGGCTATAATATACTAACTACATTACTACCGTATATAAATTAACAATTTCATAACAAAATTGAAATTCGTTTTATTTCCAATTTTAATTCTAATTTATGACCATGGGAACTCTAAACTAATTTATTCGTTGCAATCATGTTACAAATGGATATATTTTTATTTTTTATACCAACACTTTTAAGTATTTGAAAGTATCTATTAATACTTTTTAAAGTATCTGTATTCGTACTTGAACACTTATTTTATCAAGAATTCAAATATGTATTTTAAATACTTTTGAAAACTGGTAACTGTAACTGTATTTAAATACATTCTAAAAGTTTTTTTTACAAGACTGGTAAAAGGTAAAAAAGGTATTCTAAAAAGATAATTCCATTTATGACATAATATTACTGTTATTATGAAATAAGTGTATCACTCAATAATAATATTTTTAAGTGCTTATTTTTAAATACTCAATTCAATAAATAGAAGCTTAACACTTATCACTTTACTGTTGTTATTTTATCTTCTTCGGATATTTTAACATTTAAAATAATTCATTTTCATATTATATGTATACAGCTTGTTTAGTGTTATTAGCATATTTTAAGCTTATTAAGACTGTTTAGAATAATTTTCATGTACGCATTAATCGTGGATCGATAACCTCATTTGCACATATCTCCCTCTCTACCAGCTATACTGGATTCAAGTTAATATATTCTTCGGAACGATTTATTTACATTTGTTAATGTAAATAAGTCTTCCGTTATTGGATATATTAAAGAGTTAAAGAGTGCAATACGCGTTAGTTACCGGCTAATGACATTATTTGTTAAACATTACAAATGAATAAATTACCGGTGCCGGCGTAGCGTTGATGATTGTAATGCGACTGCGAATGAAAACGTATAAATGCGTTTTAACTTCTTAAAATAGTAATATAAAAAAAAAATAAATAAAAACGTTCAACAGTTTGCTTTGGACAGCGCCTGAAAAACTTAATTAGCAGCGATTAAAAAAAAAAAAAAAAAAAAAAGAAAAAACGCAAAACTGTACTTCTAATTGTGTTCACATTATGGACGACGCAATGACTAAACAAATTAACCTACGGTGACGGTGGAGGTATCTAGAATTCTAATTAATTATATAATATTATGTACTTTTTACACTTTGGAGTCTGGCGTCCAAGCACGTGCTCATAACCGCTGCTACGAAATAACGGTATAGGGTGACAGGTGTCGGTGGTGTGTATAGCGGTGATAACGGTTATGGTGGTCGCATGCACGAATATTGTGTAAACATGTTATAAATATAATCGAAAATGATGTTTGAATCAGAACGATCAGAGATCCGAAGAAGGACGCGGCGAGTCGTTCCAAACAAAACATGATTTACCGGTCTCCCGAAGAGGACCGTCACCATAAACATAACGGTAATCACCAGCAGCAGCAGCAGCAGCAGCAGCAGATGAAAATTACGGCGGGCGGCAAACAGTCGACGGGCACGATGAAGTCGTCGTACAACGGTGGTGGTATGAACACGGGCAGACGGAACACCGGTCCTTCGTCGATGCGACAGAGCACCAGCGTCGGACACCTGTCGTCGTTCGGCGACGGGTACCCGCCGCCGGGCAGACATGCGTCGGTCGCGGCGTTCGAGGACGACGATGGTGGCATCGGTGGCGCACAGGGCAAGAAGATCAAGAGGACAAAGTCGATGTGGAAGTTCAAGAAGGGCGGTGGCGGTGGCGGCGACGAGGTGTTGGCCGGCATGTCCATGTGGAAGCACAGGTCGCTGGTGGACGTGAATGCGGCGGACGAGGAGCAACACCAACAGCAGCAGAACAATAGCTACAACAACAAGTCGTCCGCGGGCACGCCGATGACCAACAAAAAGTTCACGATCACGAGTCGCGACATCGACATAGCGGGCAGCGGCGGCGGTGGCGGCGGTTACTCGGTGGACGACGACGACAGCCAGACGATAATGAACGGCGGCGGCGGCGGTTCGTCGACGGTCCGGAGAATGACGTACGACAATCGGAAGCACCAGAAGCAGCACCGCAGCAACGAGCGCACCAGCAGCAGCAGGCGGTCGTCGTCGTCCAGCTTCGGCGGCGACGATTCCGAGTCGTGCATAGTGGTGGACGACCACTTGAAGGACGCGGTGCACGCGACAACGCCACCGCCGGCCAGCCTCCTGCCACGGACCCGGCTGATCAAGCAGAACGCGGCCGCCAACTCGGCAACTGGCACGTCCGGCGGGAGCGGTGGCGGGGGCGGCGGTCCGGTAGCGCATCACCAGCAGACCACCGCGGCCGGGGTCGGATCACCCGCGATGATGATGATGATGCCGCCGCCGCCGCCGCCGCCCGCGGTCCGCACCGCTACGGCCGACGACGGTTACCTGCAGCACCACCACCACCACCACGGCCACCACCAGGACTCGGACGCGGACGTGCGGTTCGAGAGCGCCAAGCTGCAGACGTTCAAGTACATCAACGCGACCAGCAACGACGGTTGGTACGACTCGTGGGGAGAGAAGCGAAAGAAGTAACGACTCGTGTAGTAAAACGGCCTCCCACTCGCCCCGCAGAGGTAAACATACGAATCTTCGGCGTACGCTCGTCGGTTTAACGCACGTGCCTGTCGCGCGCGGGGATCCGGTCTTTTACGACGGTCTCTAGCAAGCCTTCCGCCGGTAACCGAAAACGGTCGGTGACAGTTAGGGCAGGTGGATGGGGGGGGGGCGTCGAACACTTTGTCCGATCGAAATCCGTACTATTGCTTTAAACGTACGTTCGTGTGTTTTTCTTTAACGTTACTCAGTTAAAATCGAACACGGTTTTACGAGCAACTCAACTGCTCATTCGTCGGATTGATTTGAAAGGTAGCGAAATGATTTCGACGGAATCCCTGATCTCTTAAAACTTAATATATATATATATTACAGTTTTTCGCCTGAGTTGTAATCAAAAGTGTCGTAGATCAGTAGTTTGTCTTGATTATATTACTCTGTTATTTTGTAGTTTGGTTCACGTACGTTTGATTCAATACTTTAAAATTGTTTTTACCCATCGAGATGAAAAATTGATTGGCCTAAAAATAAAAGTGAACTCTCTTACAAAAGTCGACGAACAGGTTTCTCGTTAAAGTTCATAAAGACAAAAAGCCACTCTTAAATAGTTACAAACAGTTAGCAATAGTTATAAATTCACTGATTTTCGTATCTAATTTGTGACAGTAGGTACATATAGTTATCTTGGTGTCTACTGTTCAGTTTCATAATCATAATCGCTGCAATCTAATTTTTTTCCTTTTTTTACATACTAATAATGGCTCTATAGATATTGTTCTCATTTATTGTGTCGTTTTCGTAAACAAAACTGCACACGTGGTATAACTTGTGTTGTTGGCAGCTTCAGTGGACTCTGTGTAAACTAATGGCCTTTGTAATTCGGTTAAGACGTGAGGCGTCTTGTATAAAACGTATATGTATTGCACTATACGTACATTTCACGTCTACGTACCGTGACTTTGCCTCTAAAGCATAATAAAGCCGTACTTGTGCGTAGTGACCAAGACCCGGTGGGCCTATTTCATCCAACACGAGTCCTAATTCACGATCAAACAAAACCTTAACGAAATTACATCAATTAAGTTCTAGGCTACAGTAAAATATATGATTATAGTGTAAATTATATAAATCATTGTATTACGGAATGTAGTTTTCAGTAAGTACGAGTATATAGATTGTAGACCCATATATATTAATCCAACATTCTGTATAATATATTACAAGAATATACTATAATAATATGTAATAAAACACGTAACTAGACAGTTTTATTCATTGAGATTGCTTTTTCTTTTTTTTTTTTTACGTCAAATGACGTCGAGTAACAATCATGTTTTATCGACAAAACAATTGCAATAGACCGTTTCCAGTCTGAGTATTTTATTATTGGTTTTTTTTCGGTACAATTGGATGCGCGATAAAGTGGTTTGCAAATAAAATGATAACAGTGTTATAAAAAAAAAAATTGCAGTGCAGCACATTTTTAAATGGTAAAATCTATTAAAAAAAATTTATTGTAAACGTTATTTACTGTTATCATGTTGGGTTATGTATTTCATAGCATAGAAATAAAAATAAATATTGTATTTAGATGACTGCGGCTAGGACACACGACGGTCGTTTGTTTGCTTTTTTTCTTTCTTTTTAGTAAGAACACAGTCGTTTTATGTTTAAAGTTTGAATGTAAATAAAATACTAAAAGTACTAGTTCAAAAAAAAAAAAAAAACAACGTCCATACAAAAGATAAATAAATAATAACTTCACAACGACGATGAATCCGACTTACACGTGTACCATTGTACATACTAATATTATAGAGTGCGTTCAAATGTGTATGAATGGTATTTTAAATCTCATTGAATTTAACTTTTCCACCCGAATGAAGTTAATGATTCGAAACTAAGAAAAAAAAACTAGTTTACACTTTCTTCTATTTTTTATCTTGAGTTCACGAAATCCTTTCATATGTGACCGACAACATATTATTTTATATCTTTGTGCGTACATGCGAATATTATTTACGTAAATTAGGTGTAGTGTCGAATGCGTTTCACGGAATCATAACAATAACTTGCGTTTGATTTTGTCACGCGTTATATTTTAGTCGATATGCAATGTCTTCCGATTCGGAAATCGTTACGAAATCGGCATATTTAAGTGATTCTATTACGCATACGTGGAAATAGGAATTCGAAAATGTTTTATGTATTTTCATGTGCACACATTCCGAGTAAGAGGTTTTGTTTATCCGTGAAACAAAATCGAAACTGTATTATGACACTGCCACTGAATACATTCGGTGTCGACTTATTTTGATGCCAAAGCAATAACGAGTATGTAGTCGAAATAACGTTATAATTTACGAACAATGTTTGACTTATTTTAAACACGTTGCCAATGCTTCGTTAAATATAAAACTGTATATGTTCAGACTATTCTTTACTTTTCGTGTTATTGTAATTCGAAAATATTTAAGGTTGGAATATATTTATTTATTTTCATTCTTTTTTAGATCAGGTTTTGGAAAATTTACTGAGTATTTTGTATATGGTAAATACACATTAATATTTAATAATAAATCAGGAGAGGTATTTTTTTTTTTTTTTAATTCATTTTTTCGGTTGACTTATGTATTCTTCAAACCATTATTTTTTTATAATTCGTAGTTTTTAGTACGAATAATATATGTTGACATCAACAATATTTTAGTGGCATATTTTTATAACATTTATAATGGAACTGATTAAGAACCAGTAATTAATTTACTTTGTATTAGTTTAAATAAGCTGCAGAGTTAAAATGACAGCAGAAAACCCACAAAACATTGGCATACTCATTTACACTTTAAATACTATTAAGTAATTAGCTAGCTCGACTTTTGGCCTTTTCAATAATGACATTTTCAGTTAAAAAGTTCTAAGTACGTCTAAAAATGTAATTAAAAATTGATTGTTGTCATTTAAAAAAAAAATAAAAAAAAAAATGAAAATATTATTAGATACGATGGTAAGAATAGTAAAAAAAATACAGCTTGTTGATAAAACAAATGGTAATGACTAATAATGAAAATATTTTAAAATAATGTGTGCAAAGAAGTAACATTATTCTGGCTACCTGCAGCGGTACGCTGCTGTTGTATTAGTATATTAATTTAGTTTTTCAATTATAATTCGTGTTTGGATAAAAATGTGAATTTGCGTTTCAGGACGAATGTGTTCGCGACAATCAAACTACGCAAAACCAATACCAACGATCGGTCAGCGCCGAAGATAATATAATACGTAGTCGTCCGAAGAGGTCAATCATAATATTTACATATTGATAATATAGTATACATGTATATATGTTTTTTTTTATACAAATATTATTGGTTAGTAATTTAATTTTAGAGAATAATTTGCTCTACAATATTAATAAATTATACTTGTTTTTACAAACATAAAAAAAAAAAAAAAAATTATGAAAAAAAAAATTATAATTGTATATTCGACATACAGGCCGAACATTGCTCAACTAATCTAATAGCGAATAACTCTACACTCGACCGTTGTTAAATGTATGTACAGATACATACTGGTAACATTATAATAATAGGTAGACTAAAGGTGCACTCGTAATTTTTTTTTTTAACGAATCGACCGTCGCTGATAGTATTATAAATATATATGGCAGTAACGCTGTTACAATAGGTTTTTTTTACGATACACACGTATATTATACTCATAACCTGACCTTTACAAAAACATTAATCGAAATATATATGCTATCATGTTATATATATATATATATATATATTTTTTTTTTTTTTTACAAATCGCCTGCATATAATTAGCAAACAGTTATAATAATAATAATGATTATAATGATCTTTATGCAGTAGACATTCTCGCTTCATTTAATAAAACTTTTGGATTCCGTCCGCGTCAATCCTTATCACTACCATGCATATTAATAACATGTTCTTCTTATTTTATTATTTCCACCGGAACAACTTCAGCGTGCTATGTTACATAAGTTTTAATAAACCACAGCCGTAGCGCGTGACGTTCTATCTAGTCCGGTACGTGTTTTCAATCGTCGCCAAGCAACATGATTATTTTATTATTATTATTACCTAGTAACACGAGCGCCGTACGATTTACGGTGTTTTAGCGTACATTACGTTTTACACATTACACGTGTACCATCGCACGGGCCCGCGTGCGTTAACGACGAGTGTGACTTTTGTGAGCTTGATGGAAAGGCAGACGGAACCGTAACCGACGAACGGTATACGGGCCAAAGCCGGAGTTAACGTGGTTCGGCCGGCTCTGGTACACAGTTCAGGGGCGTGGAAACAGTTTTATAATTTAAATTGAGACCCTCCTGGAACTATATATATATATACACGACGCTGTACGAAATCTCGTGTTATTCTCTTCATAAACTCACCTGAAATATTTACAAGCCTGTAATCGATAGTTCTCTTATGCCTACTGACAGTTATGATAAACATTCTCACGCCACTGAATATTATAGAGTAGACGTTAATAGTGATCCGGGTAATGTAAACGAACGAGAACAGATCAAATCCGATAACCCGTTGGACCGTCTAAGCATGGCTAGATCTACTGGTAAACGTACATGCGCAGTCGGCAAAACTATGGCTAGGAAGATATGGCCATTGTGAAGGTGCTTCTGGGAGGGTTAGGGGTGCCGCTTCCAGTCTTACACTCGCTCACGAGTAATTCGAACCAACCCGTTTTTTTTTGCTTCGTTATAAATTGAAATCATAATTTGTCGATTCTTTGTTATTCGAGTTTATTTATAATTCGTTTACGTAAGTTATTTTTACCACTAAAATACTTTAGTAGTCTTACACACAAACACAAACATATGTATAGTTGCATAGTTTGAGCAGCAGTATCGTTTATTTTAATTATTATTATTATTATCATCATCGTATAATTATATAAATTTATATATGTACTTATTTTTTAAATGTTACTCAAATGTTTATTTTGGTATGTAATCGAATACTTTATCATACATTATTATTATTTATATTATTGAAACTTTGTTACACAATAAGGTTAGGTACATTATTATGTAACAAAAACCAATATTATTCATTTATAATTACCATTACGCTGATTAATAGTTATTTTTTTGTACGTAATTATTCATTAATTTGAATTAATTTGTTTTTTTTTATGTTAATTGTATTTTATGTAAATCAAAGGTACATGGGATTTATTATTATTTGTATTATTATTATTATTATTATTATTATTATTATTATTATCATCATCTAACAGTGTACGGACGGTTCAGTACAACGAATAAAAACGTAGTTATTCGTGTTGTTTATTTGCCGAATTTTTAAATACATGAAAATTTGACCAAATCTACTTCTTACTCGTTACACGATTATATTATTTATGATAAATAATTGAAATCAGTCGCCGTTTCGTTGTCGTTGGACGACCGTCCGGTCACTTGCATTAAATATTTATTTTTAATTGAATACTGTTATTAGATATAATCAATAATTACTTAGTTGAAAATACATAAATATTTTATCTACGAATTATTGTTTTCTGATTAGGTACCCTCGTCATACGTCGTAAACTTAAATTTTATCAACTATTATACTAAAGAGACATTTTGAGACATTCCCTCCCCCAACTTGATTGGTTTTACTCGAAAAGTCTATCTACAGATCAAAACAGGCCGAGAAAAAATTATTGCTAAAGTCAGTTGATTCATTTTTAGTATTAGTTTTATTTATTAGTAAAACTATTTCACTACTCTGTAGTATTTGATATAAAGAAAAAAAAAAAAGTCCACGCATTAATGGTTTATAACGTATTTTATGCTAATTCTTTTCAAATAGACTATTATCATATTATTTACAAATAAGACTATTTTAGATTGAATAATACTTAAAATTTATTTTTGAACCAAACATTTATCTCGTTATCATATTTTTTTATTTATACAAAAAATTCTATAATTCTGTACTGTAGTTATCAATACATGATGTAAAATTATCAAAAGGATCTGCCCTCTGCCCTACAATTAAAAACAATTTTAATTAAAAGTTTTATGACTGTCAGTCAACGGATATAAACAAAAATTCGAAATACTGATTTAAGAAATAATTCAAACAAAATTATTCACCCAAATCAATATTGTTTGAAAATAAATATATTCTATCTCATTGTCTGAAAAAAAAAACAAATTGCGAACATTTGTCAACAGACAAATTAAAATACTAAAGAAGCAAAATTTGTAGTATTTAATAAAAGAAAATGCATCAGGTACTTAAAATCATCGAAAAAAAAAAAAAAAACAGAAAGTTTACTGTTAAATGTATACATATAATATATATACTCAAGTGTCTTCCTTAACGGTGTTGTTAATTTGATATTAAGTATTTAATTGTTATGTCTACAGGAATTTAAAAAAAAAAACAAACGCAGAGAATAACTATAACGTAGGTATACTTATCAAATAATAAATAATAACCACAATCATTATTTATTTCTCACTTTTAATTAGTAGACAGGTGTCAGGTAGTAGTCACATTAATATTGAATTCGAATCAGATTTTACAAATAAAATAATGAAGCACGATCAATCGATATTAATGGACAGGCGGTTTTAGTGTTACGGGCACTTACATCAAACTTAAATACATCGCAATCAGCAACGGAGACGCTGAGTGAAAAATTATCTAAGCATGCTTGTTGAAAATCAGAATTCGTTCAAGTCGTTTATTCTCCTCGATAATTGACGAATATATTTATACACATTTATTTAAATTACAGGAGGGGCGTGGGCACCATTTTTTATACAATTATTAATGCTTTCTAAAATCAAGTACCTGTATAAATGAGTTTTATTCCCAATTGGAGAGTAACATGAAATCTTTCATTTTGAGATGAAAAAGTATTGTTAATACGAGTAAACTATGACTAAATTTAATTCGAAATTTTCTACAAGTACACACATACATACACACAATTACGTGGTTTTAGTGCAAATCGATAGACGGCTGCTTGAAACCCGTCATTAGTTATCAAAATTGATCAACATAGCTTTATGATTATCACCAAACACTGGATTGCTATTCATTCGAATATACCAAACAAAATGATTTAGAAAAATAGTACCCATTGACGGATTTCCGGGAGAGGGGGAACAGGGGTAGTGGGCTCCTTCCAGAGTAAAAAACAGATACATATTTCTGCAGAATAGTTAAGTAATAAATATAGTATATTATTAGTATTTTATGTTATTCTGACTACGGTTTCCAAGTTACGGCTAAATATTAAATGCGATACAGGCAATAGGTATTAGATACTCGTCTCTTTGAACTATAAACCATGGCACAGAGAAACTGTCACAGACGACTGGAATTTATTTAAAAAAATTATATTTTATTATATAGAGCGAAATATATGTATATAATATTAAATACGACTATACGAGTATGTATTTAATTTATCCTCCTCCAAAAACTAAATAGGACGTAACTTGTTACAAACTATCATAGTTTATATTAATTATATATAAACTGGAGACTTCCCAGAAAAATTTTAAAATATGCCACTGGTGGTACCCAATAAAATACACTAAAATAATGTGGTCACGTGTGGATCGTCAAAATAAAGTAAAACAACAAAACCTCATAGTACAGAAGAAATTAATAAATGGATCATAAATATATTTTTGTATCTTAATTAAATGAACATTCGGTCCACAAGAATATGAATGACATACTACTGTGCATTATTACATAATTAGAAAACTATTGATAAATTATAATAAAAAACATAATAATTTCAGAACCAAATCCCTCCTTCCATCAAAAATAATAAATAAATAAACAAATACGTACTTTCTTAATAATTTTATCTATCGTACAGATTTAAAGTGTTGTAGATAATAATGTCGTATAATAAAACACTAAAAATCAAGAATATTTATATTCTAACATAATTTTAATAATACAACACTCCATTTATTTAACAAATACTTAAAAAAATTAAAATATTTGATAAACATTTAATATCCATTTGTTATACATTTTTATACATTGAACTAAGTATTATATATTTATAAAATTTTCAATTTTCATTAAATTTAAAATTTTTATTTTTAAATATTAATAAATTCTTATTAAATGTTTCAGATTCAACATGAAAAATCAAATATAAATTCAATGATGTATTAAGTTTTTAGTTAAAATACTTAAATTTCAATCATAAATAAATATTGTTTCAATCATTATAATAACTAAATGCTACTTATGGACACATAATTATTAAATATGTACAAATATTTAAAAAATTATAAGTGTATTGGTATACATGAAAAAAAAAACTTATAAGTAGTTGGTAATATACTGATACACGTAGTGCATTTTTCTTTTTATTGTAGCATCTCCATGGAGGCTAAATTCGTCAATCTTTTAAGAAAATAACTTGTCTTATTAAGATTTAACATTTACACTTATCTGAAATTAAGTAATTAAATAAATCACGAGTAAAATGCTTACAAAAAAATGTGAAAAATGTATTTCACACGAATTTATAGTTTTAATTCTACTGATTGAAGTATTAAGTCTGAAATAGAGCGAAAAATTACTTACTCTACTTTTTACTTATCATTACATTTAATTATATGAACAAACTACTACTAACTAATATTAAATAGTTAGTTTCTGCTAAATAATTCTAACTAAATTAAACTAATACTAAATAAATCTTATATTAAATTATTAGGAAATTATTATTTATTTAATTTGACTTAACTAACTGTTAACTATTAACCACAAAAAAAAAAAAGTTAATATACAACCGTGATAAACGCTCGTCCATTAATTTTAAATCCAACCATTTTGTATTAACGATGAAATGCGTGAAAAAAAAATCGAAAACACATAAAAATAATTCTCCAATCAAAAACTATAAAAGCTTCAAATAAAATTGAAATAACGAATTATTGTAAGTACCGCAAAAAAACGTAATGAACTAATTTTGTTCTCGTATTTATTTGTTTAATAATATCAGTTTGACGTTAGACAGTATATTTTTACTATACTATTGCACCTAATTATATTTTTAATATTTATTAATTGGAATTTTCCACGAGCGTACACTCGTATACTATAGTACGAAAATACATAAAATTCTAAACAAAGTTCAAAACTTTGAGGTTTTACGAATCATTTTTCCACTGTTCCGTGCAAAACTTGGCAATTCAACTAGTTAACTTATAAAAGTATCACTTAAATGCACTACGTAATGTAAGCGTTTAAAAAGCTTTTAATTTAATTACAAAATTTCAAGCACAGGGATTCAAACTTCTTACTTTATCTAAAATTATTGTTAAGAAATTCACATTTACAATTTAAACGGTTAATCAAGCGGGTTGCTTGATAAGCAATGCTTATAGTAACACCGTAATGAAACGAGACATTTCAATTCAATGAAATGTAAATAAAATTATGAATTTACACTTTAAACTAAGACGTTGATGATACCTTCGTTAACTATTATATTACATTAATACTGATTTAAAGCGACAATTATTCAAACAGAAAATATAAATAATCAATATAATTCACATAATCAAGATAGGTAGGTAAATCAATGTGATGGTAATAATATTTTACATAAATACCTACATGTTTTCATAAATATATTATAAATTTAGAAATATAAACGTATTTTATGCGTAAATAAAAACAATAAGAATTGCATAGAATATAAGAAACAAAGAAATATACGAATCATAAATATATGCTTATGTATCCTGAATTATTAGTGTATGGTTACTGGGAAAATAAAGAAATAAAGTAAATGTGTACGGGACAAAATAAAAAATGGTTTTCAAGTTGTTTCCAGTTTTTCATCGGTAAACTACTGAAATAGTCGGAAATTACCTCCCTAAAGTACCATCTGTGTCCAATTTCCGGTCTAAATAGATGCTGCATGAAACTTTCTGAGCAGACATACCTACTATATTCGATAGTGTTTATAAAAATAAAAAAATCAATACCTACATTACTTGTTATGCTTAGAATATAAATTATTAAATTCAAAACTTAAACGATAATAATAAATGAAAAAAACGGTCGTAACCTAATTGTAAATAGCTATTTCGAAAAATAAATAAATAAAAGACGTAAAAGTAATACCACAGAATAGATTAAATCTATTTTGTAACAAGATAATAGTGATACGTTCCTACTTCATTAACGGTGACATAGTGTAATATTACGAAAACAATGCATTCACCGAAAATATCATCAAAAAGTAAACGACGGATTTTATTACATAAAAAAAAGGAACGGAAATTAAAGAATCAATAGAAATACATACCCTTTGGTCATTTTATTATTATTACAAATAAATAAGTAATCTAAAAGGAACAAATACCAATTTCGTTAAATCTGTTCCAAAATTCGTAACGATAGATAGGTATCATGAAAAGTCAGTCATTGTAAATTCAAAATCGTATATGCTGCTTAAACAATTTTACCAAATCAATAACATTAACTTAAGTATTAAAAATTAATTTATCATTTAAAATTATAAAATATAATTTGAGGACTTTTTTGTTCTTTATTATTTATTTTATTCAATTGGACAATATAATTTTGTATATAAAATGTAATAAGTACAAAAAATTGTTTAATTTATACGAAAAATAAAAATAAATATATAAATAAATAGTAATTGAACTACAAATTTTAATTTTTTTTTTCTTCATATAATAGTAAAAACAAAATGTCATATTCCTATATGTTATTGATATTAAATTAGAGATGAAATTAATCTACTTAACTGAGAAATTGCAATTAATTTAAATTGTATTCAATATTATAAAACAAAAGTGACTCAGCTCGAAATGTATTTTCAATACGCTAATTACAGATAGTAATAATTTGTAATTTTTTTTAAAAATTAAAAGGTTTTTTTTTAAATGTTTGTTAACGGTTCATCTCGTTGATCACTTATGTGCACGTACACTTTGTAACATTTTTTACGTACAAGTATGAAGTAACAGTTTAAGAACAATCCAATAATAATGTACTTAATAAATTGTTGCGTGAACACTGTTGGTACAGAATTGGAACAGGATAGCATTGAAACTCAATTATGAATTAGAAGATAATTAGTGATCTCTAGAAATGTATCACTGAACGAAGTGGCAAATGTAAGTTCTACGAGTACAAGATTTGTTTATTGTCTCAATTAAGTTTGAACACTAAGTAGTTGAGTGATAGATACACAGATTACTTAGTTTATTAACAATTTCACCTAAATTATTTAACCATTGCAATTTATTAGTTTGATAATGGGTTACGCTGAGATAGACACACACATCTCTATTGATCAGATGAAGATTAATGGACTAATGAGTACGATTTAAAATGTAGTGAAGTAAAATAGTGTAATGTTTGTCTTTTATGAGCATTACATATAATCACTGATTGTAATACGTATTTCTTACAATACAGTGCAGTGTGTAAATATTTACTGACTCTGCCTCTGACACAAATTACTGGTGAAATGTCATTTTCGATACTAAAATTGTTATAAGCACGATTGAGGTCCACTATTTTACAAAACAATTTGGAATCATTATTCATAATGCAGTGTGAACGGGACATAGTAAATCAAATTGATACAGATAGTTTGATCAATAAGTCATAAATGCTCCATGTTCGAACAACGAAGAAATGCAACATCTACTCATACGATATAAATGTATATAGGACCTATATTATAGGCATAGGCGTGCGCAGACTCAGGTTTCAAGGGCAGCAAGAGATTAATTCGGTCCATTCTTCAAATTCACCATTAAACCCAGCCTAAAGTTTTACTATTTTTGCTATTGGGTATCAAAATTAAAGTAGTATTGATTATTTGTTATTTGGATACAGTTGTACAGTAAGGAACTAAGCCACTTAAGGTGTACTTTTCCACAAGCCTATAGTTAATAATATGATAAAATAAGCAAACAGTAATAATAATATAAAGTATATATTTTAAAAATAATAATTAAAGTAATAACAATTGGTTGTAAATAAAACAATAAAACCTCTTATTAACATTCATACACTTTTTTCACAAACTTACTTGTATAATACTAATCTACGCTATACAGGTAATAAATTTTTAAATTCATCAATTACACTCTCAATATTTACAGAAGTTAATTCTTGTTTGACAAATAGAAACAATAATGCATTAAGTCTATCTTTTGTCATGGTAGATCTAAGTTTGCTTTTAACAATGGTAAGTTTAGAAAAACTCCTCTCACAACCACAACTCGTGACAGGGATAATAACAAACATTTTTAAACACAGAAAAAAATTATTAAAAATATTTGATCGATCACATTTGTTTAACCAGTCAAGCCATTTATAAACAAAACCAGAGCAAGTATCTTTAGGAGTATCTTCTAATTGTTTCAAAAGGGTTATCTCAGAAATTAATGATTCTTTAGAAATATGGAAAAATTTATTCAATAGGTCAAATTCTGTGTTATAATTTTCTATTTTAATATCCAAATTCACAAGATTACTTATTATATTTATTATGTCTAATGTTTCTTGCTTAAATCTTAAGTCCAGTCCATTAATTAATGTATCTAAAGTTGTATTGTAAACATTCACTCTCATTTCATCAAACTTAGTTTTAAAAAGAACCGGATGGGCCTCGCTCTGCTGTACAGTTAGGGGTGGAGTGCACCTCGCTTATAGGATAGGTCATTATTATAATGGATTTGTTAAATTTGAATGCAATGATAGATATCATTGTATACGAATAACGATTCTGAACGGAGTTCATATGTTAGTCTAGAATATAATACAATGTTAATTATAAATATTATATAAGTATATTTTATTTTTAAACGAAAAATTTAGAAAAACCGAAAATTTAAATTGTCTATAAATAAGTCAAAATATGTCAAAATACTTTGAAATTTTAACCATGTATAGAAAACGTCAATATAAAGATTTAATGATAATTTCAAGTTGTTGCGGTTTTTCGTTTTTGAGTTAGGGCATTTTAAAAAAACCGATATCATTTGTCAGTCTAGAACATTCTACATTATATTATATTTTACATGTAATTTTATGTCAATATTCGATGTTCAAACGCTTATAAAAAAAAATTGTGCCTATGGATTTTAATAATTTTTGAATGACATTAAGAACTACTTCTGTGGAATCTTCGATTAAATTTTCAAGTATTTTGTAGAAGCCAAATTTTTTTTATCACCGATTATAAAAATAAAATGTAAAAAAATCGAATATTTTAAATGACTATAAGTGGCTTAAAAATCAATATAATATTTTGAAAAAAATATTGCATAAAAGAAATACCAATCTTAACAGCTGGTAGAAATTTCAAAAATCTGCGACTTATACTTTTTGAATTATAACAAATATTTAAAATCGTCTGAGAATAAATCGCTATTTTATGCAATTTCGTAAATATTTAAATTTCAAACAGTCATACAATTTTTTCCTCTTAGTCCCGTAGAAATTTTTTTAAAGATTTTTGAAGAGTAGCTCATAGATAACCTAGTGTTAAAATTTTGAACCTTAAGTATGAACAAAAAAAATTTTATGAATTTTTATCTACAAAATAACTTGCAAATTATCGTGATTTTTACACATTTTATACAAATTTGAGAATT
The DNA here is from genome assembly GCA_034509805.1 of Sipha maydis. Taxonomy (NCBI): domain Eukaryota; kingdom Metazoa; phylum Arthropoda; class Insecta; order Hemiptera; family Aphididae; genus Sipha; species Sipha maydis. Next base: position 4,670 of record JASXSY010002528.1, on the reverse strand, counting down.
AAGGGCTTATAAAAAAAAATTGAGTTAACCGATCACCGATATTTTTTAGTTACGATAATTTTAACTTATTATAAACCTAGTATAAAATTTTCAAGAGTTTTCGCTCAATCAATTAAATTTTATAGATGTTTAAAAACAAAAATTTAACAAAAATCGAAAATTTAAATTGTCTATAAATAAGTCAAAATATGTCAAAATACTTTGAAATCTTAACCATGTATAGAGAACGTCAATATAAAGATTTGGTGAAAATTTCAAGTTGTTGCGGTTTTTCATTTTTGAGTTAGAGCATTTTAAAAAAAACCGATATCTTTGTCAGTCTAGAATATTATACAGTATATTATATTTTACATGTAATTTTTTGTCAATATTCGCTGTTCAAACGCTTATAAAAAAAAATTGTGCCTATGGATTTTAATAATTTTTGAATGACTTTAAGAACTACTTCTGTGGAATCTTCTATTAAATTTTCAAGTATTTTGTACGAGCCAAATTTTTTTTATCACCGATTATAAAAATAAAATGTAAAAAAATCGAATATTTTAAATGCCTATAAGTGGCTTAAAAATCAATATAATATTTTGAAAAAAATATGACATAAAGAAAATACCAATCTTAACAGCTGGTAGAAATTTCAAAAATCTGCGACTTATACTTTTTGAATTATAACAAATATTTAAAATCGTCTGAGAATAAATCGCTATTTTATGCAATTTCGTAAATATTTAAATTTCAAACAGTCATACAATTTTTTCCTCTTAGTCCCGTAGAAATTTTTTTAAAGATTTTTGAAGAGTAGCTCATAGATAACCTAGTGTTAAAATTTTGAACCTTAAGTATGAACAAAAAAAATTTTATGAATTTTTATCTACAAAATAACTTGCAAATTATCGTGATTTTTACACATTTTATACAAATTTGAGAATTAAGGGCTTATAAAAAAAAATTGAGTGAACCGATCACCGATATTTTTTAGTTACGATAAGTTTAACTTATTATAAACCTAGTATAAAATTTTCAAGAGTTTTCGCTCAATCAATTAAATTTTATAGATGTTTAAAAACAAAAATTTAACAAAAATCGAAAATTTAAATTGTCTATAAATAAGTCAAAATATGTCAAAATACTTTGAAATCTTAACCATGTATAGAGAACGTCAATATAAAGATTTGGTGAAAATTTCAAGTTGTTGCGGTTTTTCATTTTTGAGTTAGAGCATTTTAAAAAAAACCGATATCTTTGTCAGTCTAGAATATTATACAGTATATTATATTTTACATGTAATTTTTTGTCAATATTCGCTGTTCAAACGCTTATAAAAAAAAATTGTGCCTATGGATTTTAATAATTTTTGAATGACTTTAAGAACTACTTCTGTGGAATCTTCTATTAAATTTTCAAGTATTTTGTACGAGCCAAATTTTTTTTATCACCGATTATAAAAAAAAAATGTAAAAAAATCGAATATTTTAAATGCCTATAAGTGGCTTAAAAATCAATATAATATTTTGAAAAAAATATGACATAAAGAAAATACCAATCTTAACAGCTGGTAGAAATTTCAAAAATCTGCGACTTATACTTTTTGAATTATAAAAAATATTTAAAATCGTTTGAGAATAAATCGCTATTTTATGCAATTTCGTAAATATTTAAATTTCAAACAGTCATAAAATTTTTTCCTCTAATTCCGGTAGAAATTTTTTTAAAGATTTTTGAAGAGTAGCTTATACATAACCTCGTGTTAAAATTTTGAACCTTAAGTATGAACAGAAAAAATTTTATGAATTTTTATCTACAAAATAACTTGCAAATTATCGTGATTTTTACATATTTCGTATAAATTGTAACTTTGAGCACATATAAAAAAAAATTGTGACTTACGATTTTAGATTTTTTTTTATCAGTTAAGGAACAACTTATAAGAAACCTTGTATTAAATTTTCAAGATTTTCTAGGCAGCCAAAAAAATTTTATCGTTATTTAAAAAAAAAATACTTAAAAATATTGAAAATTTCAATTGTCTATAAATAGCTTAATAAAAGTCAAAATACTTTGAAAATTTAATGGTGTATAGAGAACGCTAATCTAAACATTTGGTGAAAATTTCAAGTATTTACATCGATTAGTTTTTGAGTTATAGCAAAATAAAAAATTTGATTATGTCAAAAACTGGTTTTGCGTAAAAACTCCCGTTTTTCCCAAATTTTTTATGGTTTTTCCCGTCGCATTTAAAAAATATTGGAAATTTTTTACTTTTGAAAATACTACATAAGGCAATCGAAGCATTTTTACTGCCCCAAAACGTGTCGACAGACACAAAAAAAAAAAAAAAAAAAAAAAAAAAAAAACACACATCATTGTAAAATCAATACATTCTTCACTCCGTTCAGAATCTAAAATATGCTGTGTTTGGGTACCATTATCTATTATTTTAGATATTTTCCTATTTTTAATAGGAGGTATAATAATATTATGATTAATACAAACATTTTCTGTATTTTTAAAAATTAATTCAAATTCATCATATGAATTTCTCACTGAAATTAGTGAAGACTTAAGAGATTGAATATGTTTAACTGCAGATAAAAGATCTAACTTTGGAGTTTGTAATGAAGAACTCACTTTTAAAACTAGTTGTAAAATAGGTTGCATCATATTCATACAAAAAATAAAATTGAATGATTTGATTTGACTTTTAAGTCCTAAGCCTTTCATTTTTACATTTGGCAGCAAACTCTTTTTTGTTATTTCGTCCAACGCTTTTAATAATGCTCTATAGTTATGTTTAATAGCATTTACTGCCTCTGAGCGACATGCCCATCTTGTTGTTGAGCATGACTTTAACGTTTGAAGATTAGACCCATGTTCTTTAGCTATATTTTCAAAAATAGCATGTCGAGTAGGGCTGCTTTCAATGAAAGAGTATAAAAATTGAACAGATCCTAAAAAGTTAAATACTATTTGATTTTTATTACTTGTATTACTTGTGATTGAATCAATTAATGACACATTTAAGCAGTGTGCATAGCAATGCACATACAAAATGTTTGCATTCATCTCTTTGAATTTTCTTTGTACTCCACCTATATTACCAGACATTGTAGAAGCCCCATCAAAACACACAGCAATTATTGATGACCAACCTATACCAAATTTGAAATGTATAATATTACTTATAGCTGTGAATATAGATTCAGCATTAACAGAAACTAACCGTACTAAATCAAGAAAAGTTTCAACAGGTCTATTCATCTGATCATCAAAATATCGTATAACGATTGAAAGTTGTTCATGATGACCAACATAACTAGTTTCATCGGCTAAGATTGAAACATATACATTTCGTAAATCTGCTTTTATTTTTTCAATAAGAACATTATGTATGGAATTAATTAGGTCGTTATATAGATCTTACATACTTTTTATTCTTGATTAGAAATAGTGTTTAAGGCCCCTGCAAACGTGTAATTTTTAAGGAGTTGTGTTTAGGCAATTTCTTATTTTGTTTGTGTTACGCAGTGTTGTATGAGTAGTAAACGATATAGTTCCAATATTATTTGACCAAAACCGTATAAAAACTTAATTGTTTATCGTAATACTGGTAATAACATACAAGAGTTATACGTAATAACCCAGATTTATATTTAAGAAATAACGGTGCGTCCTAGGTGAACGCGATTTTGCGAGCGAGCGAGCGGGAGGGCGAGCGGGCGGGCGACGCGATATTTAACGCGCGCGACCGAGTGTCCTAGTTGCGGGCGGGCGATTTATAGACGTAAATATTTTTCAAGTTGATGGTCCAAGTTGATGGTTGATTGTCGTGAATGTAGTACGTTCTTAAAAATGGATCCAAATAATGCAATACTTTATGAAAATACCCTGCTTAAGTACTATGTAATGAAGAAACAAAAAATGTCAATTAAAAAGAAACTAAAAAGAAAAAGCACAAACCCAATTTATTTAGGTGAGTTTTAATATTAACTTATTTGTTTTTTTTTTAAATAATTGAAAAATAATTTTTAGTAAGTGTAACATACAGTATACAATATAATATAATATTACCTATATTATTAAACAAACCCTGATTAAAAATGATTAAAAAATAATTTTATTTAATTTTTATGTGTTTAGAAAGACATTTATACGGTGAATTTCATACATTATATGATCAATTAAGAAAATATCCAAACAAATTTTTTGAATACACAAGAATGAGTGTTAAAACTTTTGATTACATTCTGAATAAAATTCGATTTAACATAACGCGAACTACAACTAATTTTTGTGAGCCAATATCAGCTGAAGAACGACTACTTTTAACAATAAAGTAAGACAGTTTTATCTTCCTGTAATATTTTTTACTGTATAAATTACTATAAAAAACTAAAAAACTTATAAACGTGGTAATTAAAAAATTCCTTTTTGTGTTATAAAATTAAAATACCTTTTAAAGAAATAAAAGTATTTTTGAGTAAAATGTTAAATGTTCTATTGCCAATTATCTGTAGAGTTCCCATAATAAGTATTATCAATTTGTTCTCCAGTATGAAATTCATAATAACTATGTGTAGCACTTGATGGTCCAGGTGAAGGAACTGGGGAAATTTCAGAAGAACTCGTTGAAGAATAATTTGAGACAGGTCTGATATTAGTGTTATTATTTACAA